>PRKT01000081.1:674706-704259 GCA_003671525.1 Saccostrea glomerata | reverse complement strand
TTAAAAGAAGCAAAAATTACTCATATTTTTCTTTTTATCTTCTAAACTAAAAATATTTTGTTAAAATATATAGAACATAATTTGTGCATAATTAGAAGATCTTTCAAATGATATGTCGAAAAAAGGGCTGACCCCTAAATTAAGGGACCTAGAGGGGCCAAAAGTTTTTTCCAGTTATCTCAAAAAGTATTGAGAATTTGTTATGCATCAAAGAAGCAAAGTTGTTCAAAATATCAAGCTTTATCTAATGGGGTCATCAAAATACGTCCGGCGATGTCACTTCCGGTCGAACCGGAAGTAGTCAGAAAATGCATATTTTTGCCGTTTTTGACAGGTTTTTGGGTAACATGTCTCACTAGAAGCTTAAAAATTAATTTTCCGTCCGTCGTCGTCACTTCCGGTCCAACCGGAAGTACCAAAGAATGGCGTAATTTTGCTTTACTTAACATAGATTTGGAGGATTAACCCATTTTTGGACTTCATTACTCTTTTTTTTTAAATGAAAGTTACTTCCGGTCAAACAGGACGGGAGACCTACTCGTTGCTTTGCAACGAGCTCGGCTCTAGTTTTTACACTTTTCGGACAATATAGTTTTTAATTCTAAATTCTGATTGGCTAATATCTACAACCTGCAGTGTGGGTCTCCGTATGGAAAGTGGCCCGACTCTCGGTCATTCCATGCAGAGACGCCACTGAATAAAGACCTAAACTTATATTTGAATCCTTTTCATTTGGGTTGTAGGTACGTAGCACATTTGATTAGATTTCTATCTTTAATTTCTTTTATTTTTATAAAACTTATTTTCTAAATTTGAGCTAAGATTGGTTAATATTAAATACTTTATAATTCGATTGATAGGTGCAATAATTATTTTAATGTCTGATTATGTAGTTCAAAGTTTAATTATTTTTGCTAGGGAAATGTCTAACCTCTGTGATTTTTATATGCGCCTGTTTACCTTTTTATATTTTACATCATGTTTGAATTTAGCGCCCTTGTTTATTTTTGGAACTCTTTAGTCAAAGAAGTTTAATTTATTTTTAGTAATTGTTAAAATACATTTCGGCATGTTGTTTTCCATTTCTTGTAAGTAATAACAAGCGATCACGATTATTAATAATTCTGTGTAAGGTAACAGGTCGCACGAATGAGTTGTTCATTTATAACTAAAAGTTATTTTAATTGATTATTTGTTCACAGCGACAAAGTACGTATAACTCGAATCATCTCTGTCATTGTTTACATACTGTTGAAGTTTTACAAAAGTGTTTTAATGAGTAAAAGATTGTGTATTGTTAAAGTAAATTTAATTGATTATTTTTCATTTGATTTTAAAATATTGTGACATTCCATGCAGAGACGCCACTGAATAAAGACTTAAACTTATATTTGAATCCTTTTCATTTGGGTTGTAGGCAGTTACACTTTTGAGTGGTCCTCCTACACTCTTACAGGACTTGTGTGTCTTATAAGGAAAAAGACGCACCTGTCACTTCCTAAGGATGCTTCCAAAAAAACTAAACCATGCTTTTTTTTCTTGTGGAGATTTTTCAATTGTTATTACTATGTAAGACTTGATTGACTATTGTGGAAGGACCTTCCACCTGGGGACATGCTTTGAACAAGAAGGAACTAAGTTAAAATCAACATTCCAAAACATCTATAGAAAACTCTCCATGGCCGTCTTTTCTCTCATATTGTCTTTTATTTAGTATCAGTGGGCATTGATAAGTAAGACTGTAATGCTAAACTATCTATAAATAATTGTTCGGAACTAAAACATTTACAAATACTGTATTTACAAACATAAGTTTACCTTTGCTTGATTGTATTATACATTTACGTACAATTTTTAACATAATTAATCATAATGATTATTATATGATGAAATCTTTCCAATTCTAATGCTTAAAGACCAGTTACCATTAAGTAAAATCTTGCCTTTATACATGTAGCTCCCGCTGTGTATTATAAGTTTTTTACTCAGAAGCTTTAAAGCTTTCAATTTCATTTTTAACACTAATTGATATCTATCCAATCCACAATACTGTAAATCACTTAATTTTTGTGACACCTTTATTTCGCAAGGTTACCCTTGACCTGAGACAGAATTTTCAGGAATTGTGGTTCTTGTTCTTTATAATCTTAAAGAAATACTTATGGACGTGTTAAACCCCAGTCACATTTCCAAAAACCACCAACGGCCGACGAATTTTGAAGCAAAAATGGGATTCTTCGGGTGACAGTTGGCAGTAAATCGGCCGTTGTCTTCCTCGATTTTGCCATCTTTTTGTCGGCCGATCAATTTTGTGTCCATCGGTCCAAGATATAGTTTTTTCTGCGTCGGTGGCCGATTTCTTCAGTTGAAGTTATCCGTCGACCAACCTTCGATCATCGCCCGACCATCGGCGGTCAGTTTATTAAGCCCTTCGTCCGTCATTCGACAATAAGAGTGTCCAAATTTTCGGCTAAAATCAAACTGTAGCTCAGAGCTCGATGATCGGGCGACGAATGGCCGACTTGTGAATATTTAACCTATTAAGGATACATACCCCAAACAAAATTTTGATGCATGGATTGATATATATTTTTTGAACGGAAATAACATAAATAATTAATCTCTAAGATGTAAAGAAATCTTAAGTATTCTTTGCTGCTTCGATATGCGCCATTTGTCGTTTTTATGTAATTCTTAACTAAAATTTGCACACATTTTCAACATCGACTCATAATCTTATAAAATTCTGCCACTTTGCCTTGCAAACATTACTTGCGTCACCTTTCTGAATATAGATCTATGAAAAAATATTGCTGATTTCTAAAGGAAACAAAAATTTGTGTATATTATCCAAGTCATCGGTGTATCTAGGAATTAAAGTGACTGCTCCGTGTCGTCCGATACTTGTGACGACCGATCATGTTTTTTCAGCTGACAAGACTAGAAAAATTTAGTCGCCCGACCATCGGCTAAAATGTGACCTAGGCATTAAGCTTTATGAGATCTTTATACATCTGAAGCTTTTAAACAGGTTGGGGGGAAACGTAAATTCCGCTATAATAGTGGTATTTCACTTTTATAGTGAAACAAGTTGTTGTCCTTTAAAAAAGATTTGCAATACGTGGACCATATGCAAGTTTTTCTAACCGAAATTATCTAATTAAGAAAATTTCTAGATGTAGTGAATATTCATGTAGGTTTGTTCACATTTTCTACAATGATCTGCCTACTTATCTACTTATGACTGGTTGTAGTCTCAAAGCAAAATTGTTAAATTTTGTCTCCGATTAGCGGCCTTTAGTTTTGTCAGTTTAAAAAATCGGGCTATTTTGATACGCGTAACCCATTATGGCTGGGACTTGACACATGTTCTGTATTTATACGGAAAAATTCTATCATGGGAAAATAGAGATCTGATGGTTCACATGTAGCACAGCTCAATAGTAAGCAGATTTTTTTGCCCCCCCCCCCCCCCCCCCCATTAAAAACCGTCGCTTCAGACCTCTATCAAACGGTATTTGGATTGCTGAAATATTAAATTGTTTTGCGAGCCTTGATGCACACAAACTAATGCCGGTGAAAACTTGTTTTATCTTTTCAAAGCTAGAACTTGTCGTTGAATGGCATTTTCCATTCAGGTTGTTACATGAATCTACATGTATACAGTATACTACAAGTTCTTCCTACTTTTTAAAATGATTCTTCCATAGAATTAATGTTTAGTTTGTATATAAAAGTATATGTATAAGAGAGAAATTCAGATCCGCATATGAATATGTAAATTGGAAATGGGGTTTTAAAGCGCGATTTGCCAATGCATAACATATTCTAATTCGAAAAGGGCGAATTATTCTACGGGCAAGTTACCTAAGGTGCGAACTCTATCACTCGGAGTTCCTCGGATGACTCGTACCTCGCACATAACCTCGGACGTCAACGGTGATCTACCATCTTGCTGATTAAGTCATGTGATCTTATTTGAATTTCTTACAAATGTCATACATTTAAAATCGAAGTTATTTTGTGGCACACTCAACAGTTTTTTCTTGCTTTCAAAGCCTATTAACATGAGGATGTAATCAAAACCTGTTTACGATAAAGAATTGCACAATTAAGAAACATTTTTGAAGAACGTTATGCAGAGCGAAATATGAAATGAGTGATAAGGCAGTTTCCGGCGGAGAAATGTAAGGATCTGTTGCGTATTCCTCCACTAATCACATCCGAGGTTTGAATGGAGCGTAGCGGAGTCAGCCGAGGATTGCCGATTGGAACTCTATAGCATTCTCGCGCCTGCGTAGCCTGTCGTTTGCTCATGGCATCCGGTTTAACCTCGCTTATATATTTACTGCGTGGACCTCAGGGTCCACGCAATTACGCTATATAGCCCCAATTTCATCTGATACATGTACCATTTGAACCGCAAGTCATGGTGGGTATTATTATTATTATTATTAAATGCAACGGTAGAAAATTTATTAAAATTCAAAACATGCAAATATAACAGTTTTTGTTCATTTTAATACCCACCATGACTTGCGGTTCAAACACCTTGCATGGTATCAGATGAAATTTAGGCTATCAACGGCACGAAATATAGCGTAATTTCACTATAATAGTGAAATACCACTATTATAGGGGAATTTACGTTTCCTCCCAACCTGTTAAAAACAGAAAACTATTACATTTACATGAGAAATAGTCAATACCCGTGTTACGTATGTAAAAGATTTAGATGATAGAACTAACGTATTTAGAGCATTATCACGTTCTAATGATACACGTGTATTAACAGAAGAGTGGAGTTTAAAATCAACAAAACTTCAGAATAAAATTGTACGAGTTTAATTTTAGATAAAATAACAAGGTAAGCTTATATATAAATATAGCAACACATTTACTTTTTACGTATTTTATGTATAACAATAACTTAATATTGTATATAAGTATCAGCATGTTTGACATATTTCCTTCTACGCCGCACACCCACATCCACCAGGGGAATGTGTTAACACGTGCATTCCTTCATCTCATGACCACTCCATTCTACATGTATTCATTGATAGACTCCACGCATACACGAACTCAGCTGAGGTATTCTAAACTGGCCTTAGCTTTCTCCATTTCGTGTAAAAAAGAGTAAAACTGAGGCAAGGTGAGCTCTATAAATTAAGAAAACATTCAGCTTATTCAGACTTCTTTTGACAAAGATCGATTTACACTGTACGTGTAGACATTGTAAATATTGGATTACCACTTTACATACCCATATAAGTATTCCTTATCCCATTTCCTGTGTTGATGACTAACTTCACCTGTGTCAGAACAATAGATTTTTCAAATTAGCAATACATTGTTATTTGTTGACATGCCTATAACCTTCATATTTTTACTATTACTTGAAGCAATATTGGTTTGAATTTCAAAATGAATTAAGGTGATTGATTGATTAATTTAATATTTTTAAGGTCCCTCTCGAGAATTTTTCACTCATATGGAAACGCCACAACTTGCCGGTGAAGAGCTGCAAATTTTGTCCTATACTCAACACTCAGAGCCATTGAGTAGGGAGGGGTCTTATTCGTGTCAGCATCTACTGCGACAAGGGACCTCAGTTTATACGGTCTCATCCGAAGGACCGAAAAATTGAATCTTCAATACGACATGGATTACATTATTAGATAAAAGTCATACTAAATAATATTCAAGACTTTCAGTGGAAATAATCTCTTTGCTTTTTAGGGAGATAATATCTCCAATAACGCTGAGTAAAATTTCAAAAAATTAATGCTAAATGGCTAGATCTTGTCATCCTGATAAATAGTATTCTCCTTTCAAAAGTTTTGCATATCTGCATTGATGTTTAAATAAACAAAAAAATGCACAACACCCCTATGATCTTTTAAAGCAATAATAACGTTTTTGATTGGATAAAATGAAATAAAAACATGTCCAACAATTTTTCTAAAGAGTCTATAAAAAACTTGCGATCTGCTTTACATGTAAGATGAGAAAGTGTTTTTTAATACTGAACGTAGATGATGACATTTATTCCAAGTTATTGAAAAGGTTTCTTTAGATTTATTGTCGACGTGGTAACAAGAACTTTATTAAATGTGAAGTTTAAAAAAAAAATTTAAAGTTATAGACTGGCTTCAAACTGTAACAAGAGACCCACGGGCCTTATCGGTCACCTGAGTTTTGTGTAACAGCTTTCAAACAATTACAATTTGTTCGTGCTTTAAACCAGAGGCCATGAAATTCACAATTCACAATTTTGAAAGAGGCAACGTTGCTTATCATAATTATAAACTTAGCATGCTTACTCTTTTTACTTAGTACCCAGAGGTAGATCAGAGTAGCAAAGAGAAAATGCACTTCCACTATATATTAACCAGTTGTGCACCGCACCCCAAAGGAACCACTGACCCTGGGGCCACATATTTCAAAATTTTGCCAAAGAGCAGAGTTCAAAGCATTAATTTATTTCCAGACTATGTAACACCCCCCCCCTGACCCAGAGGGGCATAAAATTTAAGCATTTTGCTAGATGCACCTTTCTTCATCATAAATATATATATTGGATCATTGGAATAAAACCCAAGATCAAAGGAAAAGATTTTCAAAGAATTAATGTATTTTCTATATAATCAATAGAGCCTCGCCTTAACACCAGAACCCCTTACCCTGGGGCCATAAAATTAACAATTTTGGAAGAGGCACTCTTGCTCATTATAATTATGTACTTTATTTATTACCCTGAAGCAGAGAAGATTTTCAAAGAATAGATGCATTTTCATTATGTGATCAAGAGCCCCACCCTAACACCAGAACTCCTGACCCTGGGGCCATAAAATTAACAATTTTGGAAGAGCAACTCTTGCTCAACATAACTATGTACTTAGTTACTTTATTTAGTACCCAGAAACAGAGAAGATTTTCAAAGAATAAATGCATTTTCACTATATGATCAATAGAGCCACACCCTAACATCAGAACCTCTGACACTTGGGCCATAAAATTCACAATTTTGGAAGAGGCACTCTTGCTCAACATAACTATGTACTTAGTTAGTTAACTTAATACCCAAGAGCAGAGAAGAAGATTTTCAAAGAAATAATGCATTTTCACTATATCATCTATATGGCCCCGCCCTAGCACTAGAACCTCTGGCCCTGGGTCCATGAATTTCACATTTTTGGTAGAGGACTCAATGCTCATTACATTAATACCAACAGTTTGCCTGCTTGATATCCAGGAGTAAAGAAGAAGATTTTTAAAGATTGCAATAATTTAAGTGGTTTTGGCCCACTACTCAGGCCCCAGGGGGGCGGGGACCATAAAATTCAAAATTTTTATTCCCCTTCACCCATAGATGCTGTATACCAAGTTTGGTTGAAATTGATTCAGTGGTTTCAGAGAAGAAGCTGAAAATGTTCAAAGGTTAAAACACGACACACATGGCGTGACGGACGACGACGGACGAAAACGGATAGCAATAGGTCACCTGAGTTACTCAGGTGACCTTAAAAAGGGAGATAGCTAAATTAGACTGAGTCTGCTGCCCAATCCTATTCACAATAACACCTGTGAATAAAATATTGTTTAAATTAAGAAACTGTGAAATATAGGTATGAAGTAAAAAAAAATTAAAAAGGTGACAGACAGTTTCCTCGATGCAGCTCTAAGAATTAAGACTGAATAATATAATTTTACAATAAGGAACATCAAGGTGTTACACACATGGCAACAAAGCTTTTCACGTAATTACCCACCTACTACAACGTGTAATTAATACAGGTGTGTGTATTTGACGCTATAACAAGGAAAATAGGTGTCTCATAAGAACATTACATAAGAATCTTAACGTCAACAGATGGAGTAGTTTGTCAAATAATCAAACAACAAATTAAATCAAAGCAGACAAAAACATTTAAAATCTTAGCAAATTTTCAACAATTTTGAAAACAAAAAAATAAGACTGACGTGTGAATAATAATTTGTTGTTAAATTGCACCTGTGTAATTATAACTTGAAGCAATAGCTAGTCAGTTCATGACTCTTTAGAAAGACATCAAGAGATCAAAAGTCTGGTAGAGTACATTTAAAATGTTTGCAAAACTACCTTACGATTACAAAATTGTTTTCAGTAATGTTTCAAGCTCCAAATATGTGGAAGATTCCCAGAGGTTCGTTAAATACAAAATTAGTAACAGTACACATATATTTGCATTAATATAAAAAATACATACTGTTTTTTTAACTTATTTCTTCAAATTATCTAAAACGCTCTTGAAGCAACTTGACCCATGTTTCCAATTATTTTTTAAAACCCTGGCACATATGTACCCATAGATAAGACAGTGCTTCCCTCCTTATATATTGGATTTCAAAAATCGACTTGAATTATATATGAAAGACAGACACAGAATTATAATTGATTTCCAGTACTAAGTATATTTGGGTACAAGAAGGGTTGTTATTTTTAGACCATCTTCCTTAGAGACTAAATTGAACACTTACCGTACTTTTTAGTATTTCTGCTGACGTATAATACCAACTATAAGGCCTAATTTTTCATACTTGGTATGACTACGAAATATTAATCTATAGGAATCACAGCATGAGTGATGGTCTAAAAAGAATCTTACTTCTCTTAGGCACTTGAACCCACATTTGAAATTTCGAAGAGTTCGTCTTTAATACAATGTTCACAAACTTTAGACTGGAAATATTACTTGTATTATCAGAATGGGGAAAACAATGAGAAAAGTACGAAATTGAGGGGATTCTGAAGTATACCTGTATCTGCTTTATCTTTTTTAAGCTATAATCATGTTCTACTTCGAGCTCTCTTACAATTATATTTACTTCCTCCAAGAACACCTGTTTATCTAACTTCTCAACAGACTGTTGATTGATTGTATATTGTTTAACGTCCCACTCGAAAATTTTACACTCATATGGAGACATCTACTCAACAGAAGATAAAAAAAATATTATTATCCTTGTAAACATATTTATCGTTTTGATCTAGTTGATCTTTGACACATCTGCACTATCACTACCAGAAAACCTACTGATTTTGCCTGAATAGATTCGACTAATTCAGGCTAGGACGGAAACATTCATAATATTTCTTCTAACCATTGCAGTGGGGACTCTTTTTCATGACTCTCAACATTATAACCTACCAGAAGACATGGCAAGTGTTTTAAAGTCTTCTTCCAAGAGATGGATATGATTTAAATGTATTAATTTACTAGGTGATATATGATATATAGTACAAAATTATACAGCGTTGGCATAAATATACATGTACATCTTGGCTTTCTCTTACCTGTAAAAATGTGTTCCCTACTTTATCAACCTCACTGCTAGCTGCTGTCACTGAAATGAACATAATTAATAGCTGATTAACAACCACCACGTACATGTATTAATTGAAAATATGCTTTTCTGCATGCTAGAGCTTTGATTCACTGCATGTAAAGTATCTTTTCATATTACATGTATATATAGATATTTTTTTCTTAAGATTTTATTTTTTGTAACAATATATCCTTGTAAAGGGACCAAGTCCCGATTGAAAACATTCATTATAATTCCAAAATTTACATGTATTTGGCTTCAAACATTAATGCAGTTTAATAAAGATTTTATAGATTCATTTCCTGGTCTGACTGATGCAGAGTCTAAATTATTCAAAAATCCCTTAGGCCATTCACACAGATGCACAGCGGACTTCTGGGATATTTTCAGTTTCTTCTAGCATTTTCAGAGTTTACTCTGCAGTTTTCCGGAGTACAACACAAAATTGTTTCATTAACTGCTGCATCGTGATGTTCCAAGACATCACCTTTTTTACATTTTTCAATGAGAACTACCTAACTTCTGAAATTGATTTCCTTTCCATGATCCAAACTAACCCTTCATAATTTGGAATAAGAAATGATGTAACACTGCTTAATTTAAACGTCTAGATTTTTATTCCGTATTTGCTCCTTTTTTAAACGATATGACAACGGGCATTATTTGGGGTATTATTTTTAATTTTAAAAAAAGCATATTGAACTGCTCCAGGACCCATTTTTGCAGTTTTTAACTCTGAATAATTTTGAAATAAATCATGATATCTATAAAATTTATAATAAATTCATTTGAATTTATTAAAAACACATTTCAAGCAAATATCTGGATATGATTTGAAGTTAAGTTAAAAAACATATATGACAGAAGTCCATCAACGTTATAAGCAACCCTCCTTTGTTATTCGAATTAGGATAAGCTTAGATGAACCAAACAAAAATTTTATAATGATAAGTATATAGTTTTAAAAAAAGTTAACAGTAGTGAATACATTGTACTTATATGATTTGAGTTACTATGAACTTTTACTTTTAGTGTCATTTTAAATTTTAAAGTTTGTTAAATGTTATAACGATAATGATAAGTTTGTATACATGCATGTACAATATTTTAATGTACTAACTTAAGTAGTATTTAAGAAATAAAGTTCACGTTATCGAGAATTTTGCAGGATAACCTCATAGTTCAAGAAATATATTCTAAAATACAAAAGCCGAGGCATTAGCCGAAGCTTTTCATATTTCGTACATTTCGAGAACGAGGAGATAATCCTGTTTCATTCATGACAACAATGACTTTATTTCTATTCCATTTATTTCATATCTACGGGTTTGACATGTGTTTCTGGTCTGATAATATTTCTATGACGTTCATGATTTATTGGAGAATATTTACATTTCCAACGTTTTTGTCCGAGATAAAATTACAAATAGTTAATGTGCTTTATTTCTACATAATTGTACTGGTTCATCGATAGGTGAATAAATAATATCCAGTACAGGCAGGACAAACAGAGACGGAAGCAGGGTTTGTAGCTCATGTATTAGCAGAATCAAGAACATGTAAATATAAGGAAAACTGTTTAATTTTTTGATTTTATAACGATGATCAATTGATTGGCTTGCGTGAGAATTAAATTTTTTATGCCAATTATCATGTAAGCCACTCAATTGACCACTTCATGAAATTAAAAAAATCAGGCAATTTTCCTCAAGCAATATCTGCGGCATTTCTTTTATCTCGCTAAACACTGTAGTAGAATTCCGTTTAACAAAAAAATATATGCATGAAATTGTATGAATTATAGATCATAAAGTAGAGCAATCTGAAATTCATAGTTGAAATACTTTGATATTTAATATAGTGAACCCTTTGATTTACTAAAAGCAAATCTTTGACACAAACAAGATGCTCGATGACCATAGTAAACTATATACAGTAGTTAGCTATTAATAGTATTATTTTGTTAGGATACGGTTGATTTACTGACCTCCAAATTTCCATTCCATGTCCACCAGTTGATTGACCATTAGAGTTTGTCCAAGGGCACTCTTTGACAGAGCAGCTAAATTACCAGTCCACTAAAAAGATCAGAAGTCTCTGACGAGACTGTATCTCTACTGGTTTGTATTTGTAACAGAGGAAGAGATAAGTTTTTGGACCACACCCACGGTGTATGCAAAAGCAATTATTAAAAAAATGGTCCTTGGTTTAATTGCTTTATTACAAGATTTATTGCAACCAGATTAAAACTGTTTGGGTAATAATCTTTTGTAACAAAGTGCAAGAAATAAATTAAAACTGTTGAAGGAATAATCTTTTGAAACAAAGTAACAAAAATTTCCATTTTTAGTGATCATGGTAACACTGTTCACAACTTTAAAAGCCAAAGCAAAAAAGTATGCATGAGAGTGTAGACTACTTGTGGGCAAAACTATGTTGGCATCAAACGAAAAATACGAGGAGTATCATTTCATAAGAATTTCATAGAAATTTCTATTTTTAGCAACAATAAAAAAAACATTGCTCATCAAAATAAACCATAAATGCATTATTTTATGTTTCACAGTGTTGTCTACTTGTGTGCGAAGTTATCCTGAAATCGAACAAAAACTGTTGGTAGGAAGGGTAGGGTTTTAAGAAAATTTCACAGTAATTTCTGTTTTTAGTAACCATGGTAACAAAGTTGATCAAAATTAAAAACTTTAAATTATGTATCTTACTTCTTTCTTAGTCTATTCTGCTTATGTGCCAAGTTTGATTGAATTCAGAACAAAACTGTAGTGGGAGTATTGTTTTGGAAAAATTGTTTGAAGACAGATGGACGTATGACGGACACCTTACCATCGCATAAACTCTTCTGGTCTCTGACCAGAAAAACTTACAGGCATTGTTGCTATTACATTAGAAAAATTTGTTCCAAGTTTGGTTATAATCGGCCCAACGGTCTTGGAAATATTTGAAATTTTAAAAGTTAAAACGCAATACATAGCAGACAAGAGACAAGCAGACTCCATACAACCTTTGATAAGGTCACATGAGACTTTGGCTAAGGTAAGTTAAATATCCAAAGATTAAAAGTATATTATACATGTATCAGTGTTAATACAAAAGATACACGTCATTGACAATAAAATCAAAAGATTACTAATTGAAATTATGATTTTTCTGGTGATAATATATTTCCCTCTATAAGTCCACATGTACCCTTTATTGAAATATGTTTTGGAAACATACTGATAATGATAAAAAACATATAAATTAATTCTTACTTGTTGTGAAAAGTATTCAGATTTGTCCTCTGCTAAACCTATAACAAATATACAAAAGTAATTATATATGGCAGCAAATGACAGACAACCTATACTCTTCTTACCTTAAATTTAATGACATTTATAGACAGGATGTTTAAATACATGTAACAATATAATTTGATTCAATAATAAAATGCCCTACCACAGCATTAAATACAACTTGCAAACAATGTTCAATTATTTTTTTAATAGCAGATAAGAGTACAGGAAAGAAAAATCTTGTACAAAAATTTCAATGGTTTTTCCAAGCCTTATGTTTGACAATGCCTCTCCTAAATTGTAGAAAGGAATTCAAACAAATAATTAATTAAGAGATTTACGAAAGCCTATCTGCTGTTTTGCTCATTGTTTTTAAGAAGAAAGACTAATTCTACAGCCAAGAAAACATCAAAACAATTGTGTTTATGTAAAAATATTAACATAAGAAGGATGACATGACACTGATATTTATTGTTGATAGAGATATAAAAATGAAAATATCACATAATCATGATAATACATTATTATATCAATTTCATGTGACCAAAATTATATTTTTTTAAATATCGCCACACAATATTGAATCAGAGCTATTTATAATTTGAAATACCGTAACAATTGCAATTAAGAGGCCTGATTCTTTTGTTCAGTTCCCGAGAAACAAAGATACATGTAACTGGTGCTTGATAGATGTGATTTCCAACAATCTTCTTACACTCAACTCTTCTATAAATTTCTGATTGATTAGCTAGATGACATTATCAAAATGCTTATTGAAACACCATAATTCGGTTACTCCATCCATGGGGTGAGTGGATTTTTTCCTTGTCATTGACACAAATGAGGTCCTCTGAGCAATGAGCTCACTAAATGATACCCTCCACCTCCCATATGAATATAATGGAAGTGTCCATTTTTGCTATGGGAAACCCAAATAAGAGATGGGTACCCAAGCGTAACAGACAGCTAGGCGTACAGACAGATGGACAGACGGATATCCTGATTACTATATACCCACCAGCTTTTCAAGTGGGGGTATAATAAAAATATGGACAATATTTTTCATTCATTAATTTGTAATAAGCTGAGGTTACTGCATACAATAGTAACTTAAAAACATATATTTCAATATGTCTATATAATCAAACATCTACCAACAATCACTTGGCCTAAATATACATTGCATATTGTATTTGGAAATAAAAATTATGTCCTTAACATTGTCAAAGCTACATGTGCACATGTACTTATCACATTTTTGACAATGACCTTTCCAAATTTTTAGCTGCATGGCCAATAATATTCAAAGTATAAATGGTATTCTCATTTATATTGTAACTCAAAGGCGAAAGAAAAATCAAAGACAATGTGAAAATCAGAAAATGTAACATTTTCTAGTTTGATGTGGAATTCATTTTAATAACAAGAGACTTAATGAGAAAATATGAAATAAAATTATGCCAAAAGATTTGTGACTCCTGCAATCAATTAATTTGGCTTGATTCGCTACAACAATTGCAATGTAGTAAATGTGGTTTGTAAATTATATGCCATAAAAAGTTATGCGTCTTGAGCAATCAACTAAATTGACTTGAACTGAGACAAAATGAAAAGAAGTTGTACTCAGTTTGATGCTATAACATTGCCAAGATTTATCAATTTGATTTATAGCCTTGACATTAAGCTTCTCCAATAATCTTTATTTATTCATTTATCACTGTAGCAAAATTTAGATGGTATGAAAATGGGATTATTTTCCCAATAATTTGAGATAATTTTCTTCATTATGATTTCAAATCCAACCTAAGAACAAATGAACGATAAATGAAGAAAATAAAGAGGAACAAACACTTGCCTAGATTTGTTAAATCTTCTTTAAGTTGTGATGCAGTCAGACTCTTTTTCAAAGCACCTGAAAAAAACCCAAATGTTTAGAATAATTTCTCTGGAAAATAACATTAAATGGAGAGCATGAAATTAATGTATTAATTTTTATTTCATTTTTTAAGTCAAACCTATCTGAGCAACTTATTGACACCCTGACTCATATACAAACAAACCTCATTATCTCAAGACTCGTTGGAGCAAAAATGTCCAGTTATTGGAAGATTCAAGGTTACATGTAAATACTAATAAATAAGTAACAGGACTTCCAAATCACTTGGACATATCCATGTAGTATTTGAAATACCGTGGTCCTGTGTTTGAGTTACCAAATTTCAACTAGATAGCAGAGTTACCCATCAATAAAATCCTTAACAATAATAAGCTGATATTTAATTTCTACATACTATTGCTGAATGAGAGTAAACTTTTGAATATATTTTTCAGGCCTGTAGCATTCACTCCATTTTCTTCAGCAAATCCCTCCAGCTGTTCCATTAATCGGGATGACTGAAAATATATTTCAGTCTATTATTCCAATTCTTATATTTATAATTTAAATGAAAGCAGTATAGTCAAGCCTAAATATGCCAGATGCCAATAATGAAGATTTTTACCTTCCAAATGAATTCTGTGTATACTATTGTATATAACACAATATCTACCAGTCATGAAAAGTATATATCCAGATGTTTTATTTAATTATCCTAACACAAGCCAAAACAAAACAAGTATAAGAATTAAGGAGACTCAACTACTCTACTGTATAATGTATATCATTTTAAGAACTTAAAACTTTATTTAAAAATTCATATTCCATTTGCCTTTTTGTATTTAATTTTCCTTTTTCTAAAACATTACCTTCCCAGGATCAGCAAGAAATTCAAAACCATACTCCAATAGCTGTTTGAATTGCTATAATTAAAAAAAAAATTATGCCATAACTCAGTATACATGTCCTGATCATTAAGTTCTTGAGAATTTTATGGTTATTTTCAGTGCAACTCCTATCTACATGTAAATGTTAAGATTTTGTGATGCAGATCTAGACCAGCTTTGTTTTGCTATATTTGAGCTGTATGTACAGGGGCATTTTATCCCCTCTGTTCTCTATCACATACATGCATGTACAATGTACATGTTAGTCATGTATATGCATCAATCATAACAACTCGACAATTTCCGTAACCACAATATCTTTCGGGTACAGAAAAGGTGTGTGATCCAATTTATACTTGCATATGATTGGATTTGTATAACACAGAATACATAGGAAAATGCCCTTGTTCTGTAAGGAACATATTTTAAGTATCAATAGTCATCAACTTAAAAAGCTTGGTTTATTCCCCCATCCATTATGATATATCAGAGACATAAATAATATTATTTATGTCTCTGGATATATGCAGTACACAAAGGGGTCTTTTTTACTAACCATAGCTAACGTCTCAGCTCGGGGGCTCGTGACAATTAATTAAGGTCTTCCGTTTCCAACGGAAGACCTTCTACTGATTCTGTTGGTCAAGATTATTATTCTTTTTTTTTTCTTCTACTTCCTAGACGCCAACTTTGAGGCCTCATATCTCACTCATTTATCAACGGATTTTGCTCAAATTTTCAGACATTATAGACATTATTAAAGTCTATCGGAGTGCTATCTAACATTTCAAAAATTCACTTCCGCTTTTGAGTTATTCCCCTTTAAACGAAAATTTATAGGCTTTCGTTTCCGGATAAAGGCTCAGAGACCACAAAAGCTGGAGCAGAAATTTTACTGATTTTGGGTAACAGAAGGATTGAAGTTGTGCACATCTGTTTTTGTTTTTCGATTTCTGTATTCACAATGGCGCTATATAGGGGTCAAAAATTAGAACGCCTAAAAGAGCGAAAATTTACTCATATTTTCCTTTTTATCTTGAAAACTAAAAATATTTTGTTAAGACATAATGAACAAAAGTTGTGCATAATTGCAAGGGCTTTCATGTAATACTATTCAAAAGGGGCTGGCCCCTATAATAAGGGCTCTATGGAACTTGAAAGTTTTTACTTTATAACTCAAAAACGGTAAATTTTTCGAACTAGATCTAACGAACAAAATTGCTCTTTTACACATTTGATCTGATGAAAATGCTGTTTTGTTCGATTATGCCGGGAATATTGGTAATAACGCGGTAAAAGCAGGCAAGGTAAACAGGTAGCGTTTTTCGGATTACACTCACCTTGTTTGTTTACAATTATATAACACGCCTCCCTCGATAGCGCGGGGCAAAGTCGGTCACCGGGAATCAATCGGCGGGTAATCCAGCGACCCACAGTTATACACAAATAAAAACACAGAATGGTTAAATTCATTCTTTTCATATATAAAATTGTACCTTAATACTATTTCTGTCCTATAAAAATATTATTTTCTTCGAGTCTTACGTATTATAGGAAAGAAAGCTAGTCAGTTCTCATCTTGCTATTGAAGGAAAACTCTGTAGTCTTTATGCGCAGAATTGAAGTAAACTTGCCGTAAATAATAAATATTTTACAATGCTGTATCACATCTCTTTTTTTAATTAGGTTTTTAACGTGTTCTTTGGTTCCCATTAAGAGTATTCAATGGCATCATTTTCCTTTTATTAATCAAAATGTTTCCAAGAGAAAGAGTTTTAGAAAAAAGCTTTTCTTCGTTAAAATATGAACACACACAATATGAACGAAAACGATACACGCCCGGATCTCATAAAAAGAACTTTTAAAGAGTCAAATAGTACAGAAATTATTTACTGCGCAGTTCTCACATTCACCTGGAACCCAGATTTTAAGTGTGTTGACCATTGCTGCGTAATCTTACGATTACTCGCATCCAAGAAAATCTTAAGCGACACGCCGCGGCGAACCATTGACCCCGCAGTCATAGGCAAAATAATTGGTGTATTAAAACCATTTTACAATCAGTGGAAAATTATTATTGTCCGATATTTGAGATTAATATGTTGGCTTATCTTTGTTTTAAATTTGATCGTGATACATGTTTATCTAAAACAGCTATCTTGGTTTTGTGTTTGTTTACAATTACGCGACAAACCAATCCTTCCGTCGCTTGTTGACATTTATTTACACAGCGTGGTCGAATGTTAAATCTTATTTTACAAACTTACGGAAAACATTATTTTCTGTAAGTAAATCGAATCTTTCAAAAATATTTTAAAATACTTTAGAACAAAACGTTGGGGTATTTATTTTACATGTACATTAATCAGTCTTTAATTTTTATAATTCGTTAGCTCCATGTGTAGTTTTACTTTTCGTTTTTAGGATTCATAGCGTAAGGACTGGCGATCTGCGCTTACTTTACTTCAACCAATATTGATTTAAATGCACAAGCTTAATTAGCGCTTTTAACTCACAAATAAATCCGTTTTCAACACAAATTTTCCCAAACAAATTTTTTTTGTTCATCACAGATTTTTACCATGGCTATTTCAGTTTTAAATTTTAAAGAAAATCTTCCGAATCATAAGGATCTATTCAGAATTTTACTCATAAATGAAATGGACTAAACATCGATAAGTATCTCCGGCACGTTTAAACTTCATAAGTGACTTCTGTGCTTGCACAATGCCTATTTATATTACACGTTGATTAGTCAAGTTGAAAAAATAATTCAAGATTTTAAAGTAATGAATTTTATTTGTTTTATAATTTATTCAAAACCTGTAAATGATTAGTATAGTGCGCTAACCTTTTAATTTTGTTCTGTGATTTAAAAAATATCAGTAGCAGATTATACAATGTACATGTAAGTAGTACATGAAATAAACCCGCATCGTATGTACAGAATCGAAAATTTAATAACTTATATATAACAATCTACAGCTACTGAATATCACAAACTTATCATGTAATTACACACTTTTATGACCTAATTTAAACTATTAAAATCATAACCGGCACCATAGTTAAACATTACATGTCTTATAATCGGCACTTAGTGCCCTTGAGCAGGAAGGGATCTTTTTTGTGCCAGCACCTAAAGCGACACAGAACCTTGTTTTATACGGTCTCATCGGAAGGACAGGTCCCCACGTCCCACAGTGGGATTTGAACCACGACGTAAGGATCAACTCCTTACTTCGCTACTATAGAACAGACGCTCTAATCATTGCGCTATGCGGGCGACCTTGGGGATATAAAATGAAAACAATGAAGAAAACGGTTAGTAAAAAGTAAGAAGGGGTCGTTTTAAAGCATTATTCTTACGAACTTCAGGGCAAGAATGAGAAACCATATTTACGAAAGCTTCCTGATATAAAAAAGATTACTTTTTTTCAAATCATGACTAGAGTTTTCCCTTGCAAAGTAATTGTGTATTTTGGGGGGTAGTGTGGATGGAATGGGAATTAAACGGTCTGTTTAACTGTCCATATGTCTGTCTGCCCCTTAAAGTTTTTCCCAGAAGGTCAGGCTATAACACAAAGAAACCAGAAGCTTGTACTCGATACAAAGATTTCAAGTGATCCTAGGTTGTGTCATTGTATTTATATATTCAAGGCAATATTACGGCAAATTCAAGGTCACTGGAGAAAGAATTAATGTTTTGTTGCATCATTTATATGTAATCGAGAATATCTGTAAGCTCATACTTGATACAGAGATTGCTTGTGACAAAAAGTTTTTTTTTTTACGATTTTCACTCAGAAAACAGTATTTTATTCATTCTGACTATATTTGTTTAAGTTTATACTTGATACAAAAAGCTTATAGTCCGCCGGTTTTCAAATGACTTAAAATAAGGTCATTTTAACAAATTTAGGGCCAATGACAGAAAAGTTGTAAAACTCCTGTCAAGGTTATGAATTTCTAAAAGTTGTTTCAGATTGAGGGTTTGTCTTGACAAAGAGCCAAGGTTATTCTGTTAAAATCATGGTCACTGACATAAGAAATCTTTTCTTTTCCACGCTATGAACTAGTAAGTGAAAATCATTGGAGGCTCTTACTTGAAACATAGATTACTTATGATTGGAGGTTGTGTCATGACCCTGATCAAAGGTCTTTCTGGCAAATCAAGGTCACTGACAGAGAAAAAAATGTTTAAGCATAACTTTGTCATTAAGATTCACTGGAGGCTCATGCTGAGAGGAAAGGTTGTTCACATTTGAAAGTGCAGTAACCTTGACCCAAGGTCGGTACTTCCTGTCCACAGCTCCAACGGAAGACCTACTCGTTGCTTTGCAACGAGCTCGGCTCTAGTTTTTCTTCTTTTTATTTGACCATCCTAGCCTATACTGTATGATTAAATAGAAAGAAGGCAAATTAATAGTGAAGAGCCCCTGGATAAAGCGTTGGCTGTTGATGAGTTACGCTGATCGTATTCTACAGTGCATCCGCCAGACATGAAGTTAAATAAAGTTTAGAAAATTGATCAGGAATAAATATTTTCTTAGCTCACCTTATTCTGAAACTTATTTAGCGTCTGGAAATCGGTAAAAATTGATTCTGGGGGTGTTTCCCGACTAAAGTGAAAGTTGGTCGCCATTGTTGTGAGGAATTTAGGAGATCGATCCCGATGGAATATATATAGTGCTGCAGGCTGTGCAGAATGAGCCAGTTTTTGGTTTAATTTTGCAATGAGATATTGCATGTATCAGGGAACAATATACTTTAGTATATAGGTCCCTGCATGTATGCATTCTAATTTTTTAATGGCATATATACATTTAAAATTTTTAATTCCAACACTCTTGTTTTCATAATTATAATTTTTTGGTAGATAAAATATGAATTTTAAATTTTATGAGCAAAGTTAGACAAAGAAAGAGGGCGTATAAGGCGTGTACAATCCCCCGCTCTGAGACAAAATGTTTCTCATGCAATTTTCAAAATTCACAGAAAAGTTATATTTTTCTAAAATCATGTTCTCAGTAATGTCCTCTTCAAAACATTTTATTTTTTTTATTTTACTGAACGACTTATTATTTGATAATCTTAATTTTAAAGTTGACGGTTAAGCATATTTAGTTGAAAATGGGTGTAATAGAGCTATAAAACACGAATTTTGAACACGAATGGGTCAAGCCTACATTCTTCGTGAACGCTTTTAAAATGATGGAAACGTCAATGTGAAATCTATTTTATTTGTCCAAAAATGGAATCTGAACCCACTCTATATGAAAATCGAACTTTTCTGAAAAAAAATTACGCTTCAACAAACCCGTTCATTTAATTCACACTGAAAGACGTCAAAAATGCATATATTTCGTAGCGTAGTGGTTAAAGCGGTTGGTCAAATAAAAGAGAAAAAAAAGCGGTTGGTCTTGGGCCAAACCTGCGCTATGGAAAGAGTTCGAATCATACGTGAAGCTTTTTTTTTTGTTTTCAAATGTCTTAAAAACATGAATGAAAAATAAATCATTAATAAATTATTTAAACAATGAAATACAGAATTTGATGTGTAAAAGATGATAGCAGATATAAACCATAAAATTTTGAAAAAATACTACTTTTAGAATTGAGAAATGTCTTTTTTCAGAGCGGGGGATTGTCCTCGCTTTGTACGCCTCCATTCTTTACCCTTCAGTAAAGCGGCGATATTCTCACTATTTCAAGTCATTTATAACTCAGTTAATCCAATCATGTCCACATTCATTGGGTGGGGGTGTTGCACGATACTTACATGATTGTTTGATTTTACACGACTCATATTTTACTTCCAAAAAAAAATCACAATACATTAAGAAGTCGAAAATATACTTTTAAAGCACACTTTATTCATTATTTATCTGTAGATTGCACTTTTAGAATGTTTTTTTCTCTTGTTGCTTACCACTGCTTCGCTTTTAAATAGCATGTAGCATATCTTTCCAATTTATCTAACTTTGGTCATATTTTTTGTATCTAGATATTAAAGAGATTTTCAAATCAGCATTCAACACTGAACTAAGACATATTACTATAAGTGATAGTATGAATGAGGTCGGCCCCATTCTACCTTAGCAAGGTCAGGTCAAGGTAATTATCTAATCCCATTGCCATAAATCACTACACGTATATTCATAAAAATACATGTATACAGAGGATTACATAAAATAAAATATGTTTCTGGCCTCTGCACTACATTGGATATGAAAGGGCACTGTCTGCTGTTCCTCTATAAATATGTCAAAACCTTATTTTCTGATTGCAACATACCCAAAAACAGAATTAATATCATCACACATCTTGAATCAGAAAAAAGCTTACTTTTTATTTGACAGTACATGTACAAGAAAAGTTAAAGATGATTGATATGTACGTTTTGCCAGTATATGTAATACAGTATTTTTTGACAAAGAAATTATTAAGAAGTCAACATGGTCAAGACTTTCATTTTGAACTTCTGATTGCTTTTGTCGCTTTATTAGTGTCTATTGTGTATGCTTTTTCCAACCATGGATTATTTCACAATCAGGGCAATTTGTCTTAATGTATATTTCATTTTGTTCTGCATTAGAAATATACTCTTTTAAATGTTTGAATTCATCAGGAATTTCAAGTCCGCCATATTGTTTTCCAGCAACCATAACGTGACGTAGTTTAGGGAGAAACATACAATCTATCTCACAGAGGCAATCACCCAGCAAGAACTTCCCTTTATGACCAGCGCTTCCTAAATAAGTCTCCACTTTCTCTAACTCCGATAGCAGATTTTGTCTCAGTGTATCTGTTTGGGACGGATCTTTGTTTTTTATAAGAGCGGCAAGTTTAGGAAATACACCCGAGCAAGCATCGAGAGCCGGGCCGCTGTAGTCTTGTTGACAGTCCAAATTCGGAAATTGTTCATGAAGGTACCTGGTTATTTCTGCAGAATCAGAGATGGTTTTGTTTTCTTTCTTTCGGTCAATCAGCACTGGGACTTTTGCTTCGGGATTAAGTCTGAGGAAATCCTCGGGTTTATTGCTAAGGTCTACAGGTTTCATTTCCAGTTCGTTATTTGGTACTTTGAGGCCCGCATACATCATCACTCTCTGTGAAAACGGACAGTCGCCGACATTTTCTCCGTCACTGGCCGCCTTTACGTACAAAAGAAACCGTGGACCGACACTCATTTTTCTGGAAAAAATAATCATGACATGATTTTTGGTATAATTTATCAATCATACATGTAGTCGAGAAATAATTCTTTGATAAGAGCTTCTTAAAGGTCAGACGATACGTTCCTCAATTCTGTTTTGTATATTTTTATATTGTATGAAAAATGTTCTAATTTCAATAACAACATGATTTCTAACCCAGTGTCTGATCTTTTAAAGAAATTGATACACTTAAAAAGTTGGTCAGTTTTATAAGATTAAGTTGTTCCCCCCATATGTATTATATAATCATTAAGGAAATAAAACAGTTTTTAGAATTGTTACAAAAACATTATGTAATATTATTGATAATAATATGTTTTATGCATACATATGTAATTTCCCATTTCTGTGGTTAGAATGTAGTGATTGTAGTATATTTCATGTATATATCAGGTTTCAGAGCTAGGACGTTATGTAATGCATAGTCTCAGGTTCTGGGGCTTTGCGTTGATTAGTTGTGAGCTAACGTCGGAGATATCACGTGATTGTTATCGCTGGTGGATGCTGCAAGTGTTTGTATACACACATTTTTTTGTAGAAAAACATACCCTCCACCACCCCATACAACCGTCCCTTAGGTTAAACTTTACTTTGGGATGTATTTTGATAATTTCTTTTGTCTTGTGGCCTATTGTTTGTTGCCACCTTATTTTTCAGCTTAAATGTTTGATATATTTGTGTTTTTTGAGTATTGTCATGATGTTATTTTAAGTTTTGGGAGATCCATAACAAGGTGTAGATACAAATTGTAGAAAGTCATAGGATCTCCCAAAGATCATGTGTTTCATTTGTGTCATTAATAAATGACATATTTACAACAATACTCATTCTTGGTTTTCATTCAATCTGAAAAATAACAGAGCTGCGGGAAACTTGGTTTTAAATTTGCACTATTATCATATGGAAGGCATAAACAATTTTATTTTAATTATTTTAAAACAGTTTAAATTTTTTTTAAAAGTGAAATATAATCTTTGGTCATTGAAATTCCCATCTTTTTAACAGAATACGAAGAAAAAAATTCTGTCCGATACGTATTGGAAGTTATTTTTCGATACGATATGTTTCTTGAATATCGATACGTATCGATATATTGATACAGCCCTAGTTTGCACAACAACGTATATAATTACAGATAAACATGATAAAGTAATAGACAGAATACAACATATGATGAAGAACAATTTTTTCCATTAAGTATACAAGTATATAATATTGGTGGCATTTTTAATATTTATATGTCTACATATAAATATTAAAAATGCCACCAATATTATATACTTGTATACTTAATGGAAAAAATTGTTCTTCATCATATGTTGTATTCTGTCTATTACTTTATCATGTTTATCTGTAATTATATACGTTATATGTTCATGCCCAATGGGCCCTGATTTGGTAATAAATTCTATTCTATAACAATATAAAATAAAAATAACCTAATTTGTTTTTTGGAAAACGAAGAACTTTAACTGACAAAAAAAAAAGAATCATTTTGATGCGATATAGGGCTAGCTGTGTACAATCTCCGAGTACTGAAAGGTTTCCCAAATAGGCATCCATAATCAAGCTTCTAAATTTTCACCGCTTCAAATATCCTAATGGCTATAACTAGGCTAGTTGTTTGTTCATCAAAAGGGTCAAGACGATACATCACATGTACTGCACACCGAGAATATTCAATAGTAGACGAATATTAAATTTATTTTCATGGGAGGGATGGGTTCTTTATTAAAATTTAAATATTGCCATATGACTTAATTTTTGATATAAGCGATATGTTTGGTAATTTTGTAAACAAGGTCTACACTGCAAAATCCAAATAGTAATACAGTTTTAAAAACGTATAAAATATGGAAATACAATGTAATTGGTTTCAGAATTCAGTCAATGAATATTTATAAACCATACTAATCCGAGATTCCTCTGACTCTAACCCCCGCTTTTATATTATGACTTGTGCGGAGTCATATAATATAAAAGCGGGGGTTAGAGTCAGAGGAATCTCGGATTAAAACCATACATGTTTTCTTTTTATTTTAGCTCCTGTTCTAACCATGGTTACAGAAATCTGGTACACGTGGGAGTGAGAGGTGAAAGCTCTCTTATACTTATATTTCAGACTAAGACAAAGGCCATCAAGTGCTGATACAGCAAAAGTACGTGAAGTTTACGTGTTGTAGATCTATACGATAGGGCTTTTGTATGTATAGGTCAACATAAGTCTGGTCACCATAAGCATGGTGAACAGCCAGTTTTCTCTAAGATATATGGATATTCGAATTCCCAATGCCTCACCAATTCCGATTTTTGTTTAAGTGACATTGCTTTAAATTAACTTACCTGACCCAAATCACCGAATGCCAAGTGGTATTTCTCCCGTATAATTCTACATTATGGAAGGCAGTTTCTGTAATTTTTTATTCAACCATAAAAAAAAATTAGTCTAAATATTTATGGTATATAGGCTATCAATCCCAGAATTGAAAATAAATAAATTAATGAAAAATGCAGTTAAATAAATAATGAGATACTACAGCAGATCTCAATTAGAAAATAAAACAACTTTCAAATTAGAAAAACAAAGAGATTACATTTACATGAATATTAATTTATTTTAATAAAATGAAATGTTAATTTTGTTATTTTTATTCACTGTTGAGTATTTATTGAATTGAAGCATACACTAAGATGTTACCAATCTTTAAAATAATTTTTTTAACGTTGATTATTAACATTTAAATGGAAAAGGCCGGCTAACTTGATACATTGCTGTATACATGCTGTATATATCTGAGAATTTATCAAATATGGCAGTTTCCTGTTCTTGCCGTTTTTAAAATTTCTCTCATCAATGCTTAGCTGCAGATCTGTAGCGTTATTTGTCTTTGACCATAATTTTTATGGTTCAAGTTCAAGTTCATTTATTCTCTCAAAATCATTTAAAATACATGGTACATGAGGACAATAAAAAAATATGTACAGCATAAATATATTCAGGTCAGAGGTATAAGTATATGATATACATAATCAGAAAATAGCAATATGGGAAAAATAAAAATAAAGAGAAAAACACGTACATGTATGAAACATGTATAAAATGAAATAAATAAGGGGAAAAAATTATGGAGGACAGACTAAATCATTTATTTCAAATATAAACATACAAAGTTTTTTAAGTGACATAGCATCTTGTTTTGTCATCAGTTTGGAAAATTTCAAAATATTTGGTCTAGTAAAGTAATATTCATTAATATACTTTTTCCTGATATTTGACAGTGCAGTACATACAAGTATAACATGGTCAAAGACAAATATAATTATAAAACCATAACGCTACAGATCTGCAGCTAATCAATGCTTAGTTGGTTTTTTTTTTACAGTCGTTTGGCCAGTTCCGAATTTTGACCAATTTTTTTGAAAGGGACATGGACACAGTTTCAGCAAAAAAAAAATTCAAAATTATTTTTCCATTATTACCAATATATTTAATAGATAATTCTTATGATCATCAAAAATTTGAATTTCAGTTGTCGAGATACAAGACAGATTAAGAGGGTTAAACCTTTGTTATGTAAACAGTGTCTGTGTCATGATTATGTATACGTAGACTAATATACTCATATTTTTCATTCAAAGCAGATGTTTTCAACAAAGAAGTTAACTCTAAATACGATTAGACAGTTTCTAGTGATTTGCTGAATTTCAGTTTGTTGTACATTATGTAATTATATTTTCTATATGTAAACAAAAACAGGGCGCGAGCTTTGTTTACATTATGAAGATCTTTAAATTCTGGATCTCGTTTGTTAATCAACAAATGATGTTCAAGTTTTTACTGATCATCAGATGATGCTTTAGTTATGAACTGTAAACAATAAATTAGGATTTAAAATATCAGTTGAAACTATGTTCATGCCCCTTTAATGCATGCGAAACAAGAGAGAGGGAAAATGGGGAGAAGAAATTTATCATTCATCATTTGTTTTATAAATTTATTAATATTTATAATTTATATAAGTATAAAGTATAAGTATAAAGACTAATCTGTTAATCTATAATCATAATTGTGCTTCATGTAAAACAGCTGTAAAGAGATTATCAAGTTTCCTTTCCATTACGCAATATTAAGTACATGTAACTAAAACTTTTAGACTCTCCATGCAGGCGTGTCGGCCCCCTGTTTTGTTACACCTGTCAGAGACACGAGATTTAAATCGGGCACTAAGACACCTTTAATAATAAAACGACCCCCGACAAGGACGACCCGACCGTGAAACGCTGGTATCTCGTATAATTCCGGTGAGAAAATGGGACATAAGGAAAACATTTTATGGGGTCTTAAATTCATAGATCCGCCCCAAATGTGTAATCTCGTTAAAGATAATTAACGTGATCAACGTTGTGTCTCTTAATGTAATACAGGATGTAACTACATGTGTACAAAATTGATAATGTAATAATCATCCGGAACAAAACGTCATTAGGGATGTTTATTTCAGATTGTAAATAGACAAGCGGGATTCGTTAGTGGCAAAGGTCTTCGGTTTCTTTTTTGCACTTTCTACATGGGAATCACTGCACTATTTGCCGTTTTAGGATTGCTATCATATCTAGGTAGGTAGAGAATTCGTATATTATATTCTTGTACTTTGTTAATTTCATTTTGGCCTAAGGTATGTTTACCTGACTGTCTTTAATGTTGTCTAATCTGACAATATTAATAAATCAAACGGGGTTGTTTACATTAACATCTTCACTTTGTTGTTATATTCACAGGCACCTGACGTGAATAATTCTTCTTTATATAAAAAATAAACAAACTCCCTATCTAACAATTCTTAGGTAGCTAGGGGATGTATTTTTTGTTTGAAAAAAGAAAAAATAGTAATGTAAGGTGCCTGTGGTTATATTTTATGCTATTTTAAATTTAATTGCAGAATCCAAATTAGAACCAGAACTAAAAGAAAGGATAAAAAATATGTAAATGTTAATATTTATTTTATCATATTTAAGAGAAGAACAAATAATATCCAAATATATTGCTAAAAGTGGGTGACTTTTACAATAACATTCTTGAAATTTAATACACTTTACTAGGCAGGGTAGTGAGAAGTGCCAAAAACGAAGTCTCATACTCAGTGTCAAGTAAAGGTGATAAATAAAATAATGTCTAGACTGGTTTAGATTTTGGGACCTAATGTACATGTACTTGTAAATGATGCAGATATTACATTTATAAAAATTTTACGACATCGTAAACTTTCTTTCCTATTCAAACCATAACTTTGTGCAAATATTCCTAATAATCTAATGTGCAACTTTTTAGGTTTCCATCAAACTCTCTCCCATAATAATGATGAAATTAGAAAATTATATTCTCTCTCTTCCTCTCTCTCTCTCTGAATATATTACATGTCTTTAAAAAAGCCTTTTTCATATGGATTATCATATTAATTTTTTTTTAAATAACGGAATGCATGAGTAGATTTAGTTTCCTCAGTACTGTCGGGTAAAGATACATGTAAGTTTTAATTTTAAGGAAGTGAAACTTATAAAACGTTAAATATTAGGCCAATACTTGAAAATCGCTTCCCTCTAAGTTGTTGCACACATGGAATTTATAACATTTATTGATAAACTACTGTTACATGTTTTAGTTTTGTATCTATGATACAGAACCCGTCTCGTTCTCTAAATACCGGGGGTAATACTTAAAAGAATAATTAGTAACGCCAGGTGCCTGTGCAGGCATTGTATAATCTTATGATTAAAAATAAAACGATCTTGACGCAATTCTTGTGATGTTGATAAATTTACACTATCATTGATCATGATTCATGACCATTGTACATAACTTGAATATGACATACCATCATATTTCATTTTTTATTTTTAGATAACAATGATAAATTAGGAAACACATATCGTATAATTTCCTCTATTAAAGTTATTCAGGATAGATTACAGAGTTTTTACAAAAGAAAAGACTCACAACTTACACAAAATTTATCTATTTCCGCGTTTGATCTTAGTAAGGTTTGAATGCTGTTTTATGTGTACGTTACCTAGACATTAGGTTTTCGGCCTTTTTATTGTACAATAACCAGAAACCGTAAAACTGACATTTAATGATCTCCCGAGAACACATTATTAATTAGACAGTAATTAATTGTCATCTTGATTAGGTAATAGATTAAATTAGTATTTCGTGCTTACTGGCCTGTTCTGTCTAAAATAATTCATTGATACATGTCCCTTTTCTATTATCTTTCAAAATATGAACAGTAAGACTTTGTATTACATGTAATTATCTACGTTACATTCAATAATGTCTGTTTGCAAGATATATTGTACATGTACAAATGCATCTTGGTGGGAAAATACATAATTATCTTCTTGTTTGTTTATTTATTTATTCCTTAAGTCATATGACTTATCAGATAACATAATTACAATATACAGGATGTAAAGCACAGAATCAATATACATAAATGAAATATTTACATATACTTCTCTTAAGTTAATACTGTTTGTTGCATACAATATTTCCAACAAAACATGGAAAAACTCAGTTTACAGATGTAAATCTCTAAGTGCTTCTGCTTTTTGGAGGAATTTCCCTATATTACAAAGTTCACTCACATTTTCAGTTGATAATAATTGTAAAAGTTTATACATGCTAGGTCTATACCAATAATACTTTTTAATATACAATTTTCTGTACTCATGATAAAGTGGACATTTTAAAATAAAATGATACTCATCTTCAACCTCCATCTGACAACAAAAACAAAATCTATTCTCCCTAGGAATATGAGTAAATCTTCCCTTCTCAATCATTAATAAATGTGCGCTTAATCTATATTTTGTAATCAATTGAATATACTTGGGTGGAATTGGTTTCA
>PRKT01000081.1:646599-672740 GCA_003671525.1 Saccostrea glomerata | reverse complement strand
ATAAAAGCATTCTCAAAATCATTTAAATATAAAGAAAAAAGTAGTGGAGACAATGCTTCTCCCTGAAGGACTCCTTGTTCTACTTTGAAAAAGTCACTAAAATTGTTTTTGTATTTCACACAACTTCTAACATTCTTATACAGAGACCATATACTGTTAAACATTTTGCCCTTGATCCCTAATGTTATGAGCTTTTGAAAAAGATAATTTCTATTTATGCTATCAAATGCCTTACGGAAGTCCACAAAACAACAGTAGAGTTTTTTCCCGTTCGAAAGATGTTTATCAATTATACTTTGCAGTGCAAAAATTGCATCTATGGTACCAACCCCAGGTCTGAATCCAAACTGTGCATCCGTTAAAATAAAGTTACTTTCGGACCATTTCATAAGTCTATTATTAAGTATAGTCGTAAATATTTTTAACATACAACTCATGAGGGTAATCCCCCTATAATTATCTGTTACATCTGGATCAGCCTTTTTAAGAATAGGTACTATTTCATCTTCACACCATGTGAGGGGAATATTACCTGTATCAAATATAACATTAAATATTCTTGTTAAATTTTACAACTGGGAGCGACAAAGGTTTTTAAAATTTAATACGCCCTTTCTCTATACATGTGGATTATCAAGCATTTTAACATAATAATATGTGATTCACGAGAAGCGCAGAAAGAAGGATCATATTATTATATTCTTTACGGGACATATTTTTGGTTGTCCTTGGGCAATTTCAAGTCAAGGATTTTAATTTGCCCAAAAACATACATAAATATTGAAAACAGGCAAATGCGCTCACTGTTATTACCGGGTATGTCTTTTACACAGGCCAATAGATCGCTCAGAAAAGAAAATGAGGTGTTTAAAAAAAAAAATTTTTTTACACACAAATTTTTTAAGCAATCCAAAGGCCTGTGGTCTTTAATACAAAGAAGTGCATGTATGTATTTCATTTTACTTGCATTTTAGACACTATTTACACGTACTATTATAATGTTATATTGAGCTTTGCATTTCTAAAATGAATATCAAATACTATTGAAAGCTTTCATTTCTCAAGAGCCCTTAGAACAATTTCCTCAAAGAAGTCTATAATTCCATGCTAATTTTCAAAATATTTATATTAATGCAGTAAGACCTTTCTGCCGCTGGTCTATAATAAAATAAATGAAATCTAAAACTTGCTCGATTTGCAACCGTGTAGATTAGCCTTTGAAACATTTCATTTGGATAAGATGAATTATTTGAACACTATCTTATTAACACATACCTCTTAGCAACAATGATTTACATTTACCTATAGAGGTAAATGACATAATATAATTATCTTTTGCTGAAAATTAAAACATTTCCATATTTATTTCTTTAATGAATCAGGTGCAGGTGTCGGGTCCTACGTAGAACCCCACTTGCATTATTGACGCATATACATATATGTTTTGAACCTGAACTAGATAATGAATTAAAGTATATTGATCTTAAATAAATCACAATATTCTTTTATCTAATTTTTAGTTGATGTAACCGCCGGCGCCATTTGTACGCATGCGTACATACAGAGTTACTACATTTCTGGAAGAATACGATACCGGAAGCGATACACAGATATCTACTGCTCCGATAGCTGCTGCGGTGATTTCAATTCACAATATTGCTGTGACTTCATCCAAGGACAAAACACGTAATTATATCATTATATTATACTAATATATAAATATATAATATATAAGACATTCATATATCAAGCTAAACTGTATGTTAACCTTACTTTTTGAAGCGAAATACACTTTAAATTTGGTTAAATATTAAAAGAACTTTTGTGCATTAATTTTAAGTGCCATTTTTTTAAAAATATTTTAACACCAAAATAAAGAATAAAAATGAAAAAATAAATTCACTATTTACTTCAAATTAAAAAAAAATCCAATAATATTTGTTTTGTATTACTGAAGCTTACCTTACAGTTTGTATTCAGAACAGATTTTACTAATGCAAATGAAATCTTAGGACAAAAATTATGTGTACATGTACGTGTGATATTTACTTGTATTATTTGCAATTTGATAATTTTGAACGCCACATTGATAAGAAAAAAAAATGAAAATCAAAGGATAAATAAAATTTTGCTTCATTCAACATTTTTACAAATTGTTTTGTTTAAAGTTAACGTATCTACGTTTACTCTATATACAATCTCTTTAGGTAATGTGTTGTTTAAACATTGATGAAATATCCTATCATACTTTCATAAATTAGTTGAATCGGATTCTTCGAGAAACATTTGTTAAAAATACTTCATGTAAATACATTTTGCAGTCATCATTGCTTGACAACGGGTAATATTCCAAACAATATTGACTCCGTGCAGCATTAATGCACGCCCTGTTCGGTGTTATATGTATTTGAATAAAACATTCGTTTTAATTTGATATATTTTGCAAAAAGTGGAAGATAACGTTTTAAATTTTAACCTTTCGAAAATTTTTCTTAAATGCAAATTAAATATGATATTGGTAGCCCGAGTAGAGTATTCTAACTGGAAGTACAGTTGGAAAATATGAAAGTAGACAAAGATTAATCTTTTTTCATAAGTACGGAGATCTCCAAGGTCAATGTCAAAAGGTCAAGGTACATGTAATTGGTATCCAATGAAAGGTCTTGCCACAAAGAATATATGTGTGAAGTATGGAAGCCCTAGCCCTAACCCTTCAAAAGTTATGACAAAGGTTATTAATTTTAAAAAGTAGGTCAAGGTCTAAGGGTCAAAGTTCTTGATATCAAATGAAAGGTCTTGTCTCAAGGGTTAAATTTGTAAAGTATGAAAGCACTAGCCCTAACCCTTTAAAAGTTATGGCAAAGGTTTGCTGGTTGAAAGTAAGTCAAACTCCAAGGTCGAGGTTAAAGGGTCAAAGTTCTTGGCATCCAATGAAAGGTCTTCTCACAAGGATTACATATGTGAAGTATGAAAGGTCTAGTCCTTACCGTTTTAAAGTTATGACCAAGGTTAAAAATTTTTCATAAGTACGGTAACATCTAAGATTAATGTCAAAAGGTCAAAGTTGTTGGTATCCAATGAAAGGTCTTTTCACCAAAAATACATATATGAAGTAAAAAAGTCCCAGTATCTACTGTTCAAAAGATATGGCCAAAGTTAAAGTTTGGAATTTTTGTGTAAAAGTGGGTCAAACTCCAAGTTCAAAAGGTCAAATTTTGTGGTACCCAAAGACAGGTCTTATCACAAGGAATACACACGTGAAATGTACAAGCAAATTTAAGGAATTGTGGTCCCCCGCTTTCGGTGTCTCTGTGGGTGAGATGTCATTTTATATGACATATTGTGTGTAATATGAGCACCCTATCATATGTCATTTATTTAGAAATGATCACTTAACTCCAAGGTCAAGGTCAAAGGGTTAACGTTTTTGGTATCCGATTAAAAGTCTTCTCACAAGGATTACATATGTGAAGTATGAAAACCCTAGCCCTTACCATTCAAAAGTTATGGTAAAGGTTAAAGTTGTTTCATAAGTACAAAAAATCTCCAAGGTCAAGGTCAAAAGGTCAAATTTGTTGATATCAAATGAAAGGTCTTGCCGCAAAGAAAAGATATGTGAAATATGAAAGTCCTAGTATCTACTGTTCAAAAGTTGTGGCAAAGGTCAAAATTTTGAAAAGTAGGTCAAACTCTAAGGTCAACGTCTAGCTCTTACCGTTCAAAAGTTATGGTCAAGGTTAATGTTTTTTCATAGATACGGAAATCTCCAAGGTCAAAAGGTCAAAGTTGTTGGTATCAAATGAAAGGTCTTGTAACAAAGAATACATATATAAAATATGAAAGTCCTAGTATCTTCCTTTCAAAAGTTAAAGCCAGAGTAAAAGTATGGGATTTTTTGTGTAGAAGTGGGTCAAACTCCAAGATCAAGGTCAAAAGGTCAAATTTGGTGGTACCCAAAGAAAGCACTTATCACAAGGAATACACATGTGAAATATGAAAGTCATAGCTCCACTTAATCAAAAGTTATGAGCAAGGTAAAAGTTTTTGTGATGGACAGACTGACAGACTGACGGACAGACGAATGAGATTTAATGTCCCCTCGCTTTCGCGAAAGCGGGGCACAAAAAGTCATAGCTTCACCAAATCAAAAGTTATGGGAAAGGTTTAAGTTTTTGCAGACAAACAGAGAGAGAGAGAGAGAGACAGACAGAGAGGCAGCTAGACAGACAGACGGATGGACACGACAAAAACTATGTATCCCCACAACTTCGTTTACGGGGGCATAAAAATCTTTTTTCAGCTTTTATTACATGTAATACGTGTATCTACATTAAAACATGTCTAAACTGAACTGTATAATATACAATATATACAACGATCTTCTTCGTGAAGAGTAAAATACCCCTTTGTCTACATTTCAATGCAAACTTTCCTTTTTATAGCAGTATACAGTGCATATTGCTTATCATTATGATTGGGATTTCAGATCGGTGAGTGAGATAGTCGGCATTGTTATAGGAACATTGACAGGATGCCTGGTGTTGCTGTTCTTCTGTGTTTGTGTCTGGCTGGCTACGTCTAAACAGCGCCGAGACAACAGACAGGGAGGACCAAACGTACCACATATAAGTGGAAGTAAGTCTGATATGTATCAAATATATTGTATTTGAGCACCCCCTAAAACCCCCAAAATCTTTCTGATACATCCCCCTTTTTAGTACAAAGAATATACGCTCTGACAATTCCTGGTATGAGTTTAAAACATAAAATATTCTTTTCATATATTTTTTTATAATACAAACTTACAAATTTCAATCGAATCATTACTCTTTACAAGTATTTAGTGAAATACCCTTTACATTTGCATAAAGATAGTTGAATTCTTAACTACAATACTGTATTTTTAGATTTGCGGCGGAGTACACAAGGGGACATAAGTCTGCCTCCTACCTACGAGGAGACGGTATTAGGTTATGAAAATAATGGCTTCTCCCCGGAATGGTACTCTCAGCCACCTTCATACAACGACGTATTTAGTGACGAGACTCTTAAAAGAGAACGAGATACGGAATATTTTCCCGAAGATCCGAACGTAAGCAGTCAACAAAGTGTTAGTCATCCGGCCATTCGGAACACAGACGTTTACGTTAACACCAGTGAAATCTCGCGAGATTTTAATAGGTCCGAGAGTGTGACTTCAGATTCTATATTGTTACAATACAACAGAGAAAATGATAGTATAATTACAGATATTAATGTTGACCAAGTAGACAGTGAAACAGAGAGGACTGAAGTAGGTGAAAGTTCAGCGGTGGCAGTGACAGAACCTCGAAGTTCTATATATAGTATAGGCTGATAATTTGAGGGTATAATGCTTTACTAAATAGAGAAAAAATATCCTTTAGGGTTTAGGCATTTTCTAACCCCATTGGACCTGATAAACGAATCTGATTTGTCTGTGATATACATTTATAAACTTTATCTCAATTTATGTTTTCATGCATAATCATATTTTCAATTATTTATAACAGCAGAATAAATTATTGATATTTAACATGTATAAGTCATAATGAAGCGTTTATTATCCCCTCGCAACAGAGTTGGAGAGGATGTGGTAACTTGCTTGTCTTTGTGTGTCTTCTTTTTTGGTTTAGTAATGTAACAAAACGATGGATTGTGATATTATTTTTTTCAGCTATATAAGCTAAATATAAGAATACTACCTATTCATTTCAAATAAGTTTTATTAAGTACAATATCTGTGGGGAAAAACTGGTACGACAGAGCAATTTGAAAAAGCAATTTGAAGTTCAAAGTTGTTTTGCCAGAAATAAGTCAAACCTTGAACATATTTTATTGCACTAAATATATAAAAAAAAATTAAGCTCTAAAAACTTACATCGCCCTCTTCCTACATGAAATACTGGTATCACAACAGGTTGAATTAGAAGTGTCCAACAGTTGGTACAGAATAAATATCTAGTAACTTAAAATAACTCACAATGTAGACAAATACGAGGGCTGTTCAATAAGTAATGCCCCGAGCTCTATGACACACAAAATAAACATCCTATGCCATTAAGCTTGACTTCCTCTCATGATTGAATCTTTAATGAATTGATTCCAGTTTATATGACCACTATTCACCACATAGTTTCACTATGAGAAGCTAGAAAACAAGGGTTATTTGAGCATGTTGAGACACTGCATTATAAATGAATGGTAAAGAGTCAGTAAACTAGAGTGAAATTAAACGCTTCATGAAAAGATGCTGTTAAACTCGTTACACCTTAGGAATCCCAAAGATATATTTACTGAAATATTTGTTTTATTGACACATGAGCAGGTGGATTTCAATCAACAAAATCAATATAATGGGCATCAATAAATGGGTGCTGTCCTTGGCGACAAAAATCTACAACAACCATTTCACTGTTTGCCAAAATTCAACAAATATCATTGATGATGTTTGACTGCCTTTAAGACACATAGCAAAATTGATAAGCATCATTTCGGGTGCAGTTTACACTGTTTTAAAAAACAACTAGTAGTAAGAAAGCTTAGTAAAAATGGTCCACCTATTTTTTGAAAAATGACTGAAAACGACAGCGTGTAAGAATATCAAACCAATTATTTTTAAAAAGGTCAAAAATTGTAGTTATTCACACATGTCTGAAATAACAGGATTCGTTATATTTAAATTCTGCCAAACTTTATTTATAAAAGTTTTTTTTAGATGAAAATCTTTCTTTATCCCGAAATAACATAAAATATGCATAAAGATCTATACATGTCAATGTTTTTTGTTTAAAATAGTAAGTTGAATAAACAGCAGTGCAAAAATATGGAATTTTTATTGAAAATACTATAGTTTTGATAATTTAAATTAATTGGAAACTCCAACAATAATACTTGTTGACATGATATTTTGTATAGTACATATACCGGTAACCTTTTAAATAAGGTTAATGTGTAAGTCGTATAAAAATGATTGCTTGAAATGCTAGTTTTTATGCAGCCTGGAATCTGATTTATATGTCTGACTTTTTTTTGAACGTACACTGAATTTCAGCACACACATGCACTATATAAGTAAAAAAAACACGTCTCCAAATTTCCTTTCCCTTACTTTTAGGCATTAAGATCGAACCAAACACTTTATATTTTTTAGATTTCATTGGACCTTCAACAATAGCAAACATGTTGTTTGTATCTACTATCCCTCTTTTAATTTGCATTATTTACAACAATTATCAAATTAAAGAGACCAGTCTATGGCGTCATTAGCAACTACTTTTCAAATAAAAACAACCACAAGAGGTCCAGTTTTAGGGCTATGTTCTCATTTTTATTTATCTGTTAATTACTAGTCTGCCTTATCATTAAAACTGCAAAAGTTCTCTTAGTATTATGCAATAATATTTCTTACATATTTCTCCTATTTATCTAACCTTTCAGAAACAATTTTACAGTGATTAATTATCAAAGGTGAATTGCAGAGGGAAATAGGGTAAATCAGTGGTGTCCTTGACACTTGACCAATAGTCGAATTAAAAGAAAAAGGTATAGATACCCTTGATTATTAAAGAAATTAAATTGTTTTCCTTCGATCTACCAGAGGCAGGGAAGATTTTTTTAACAAATAATGCATTTTTCAATATACATTCAATACAGCCTTACTCAAAATTCCAAAAATTTTACATTTTTTTTCTCTCCTATCATACAGTGTAGATATTCCATGCCAAAATTGTTGAAATTGGTTCGTTGGTCTAAGAGAAGAAGCTTAAAATGTTCAAAAATTTTAACGTAAACTCAATAATATAAACCATGTCAGATAATATGATTACTATGTCTGCCATTCGCAGAATAAAAGCAAATCAAAATTGTTGATTTTGTGTCTTTATAATAGTATTTTTCGCCCATCACAATATTTAAAATATTAACCTTTTTAAATTTTATAACGCTATGCTGTAATCTGCGAGAACTGAATATATCATAGAAGTTGCTAGGCATGTATTTTATCTAGTAAAAAGAAATTTTAAAAGTGTACGTATCTTATTTAAAAACTGAAGATACTTTTGTGAAGCGTATTCGTGCTTCTTATTTAGTAGAGATAACCAAAGCTATGACCTTAAGAATATATAGGAAAAATTCTAGCTTAAAGAATGAAAAAGCAAGTTTAGTTATATTGATATTGAAGCAGCTTTAGATAGTTACCGGTTAGTCGATTAATCGGTCGGAACGATGCTAATCAGTTTTTAAAAATCCGTATTCGGTAACTTAAAGTCAGAAAAAAATATATATTTTAATTTGAACGCAGATTACTTTTAAAAGGTCCTAATTTTTTTTAGAAAGGAAACCGCTGCATACATGTGTAGATGTTAATTCAGTGTTTTTACAACATCTTATAATTAAGAATATTTGGAGGTAATTATAGCTCTCCAGATTGAGATCGCAGGGTAATTGGCCAATTCGTAGATTTTTAATTACTGTTTTTAAAACATCATGTCGTTACCTATATAGTCCTGTGATTTTTAATTATATTAAAAACATCACCGTTAAGCACTTTTGATAATGGTATGTCTACATTTTGCCGTTATCTATTACATTATTATTTAACGGTAAGAACGTTTAATTGTAAATAAAGTGAGAGTTCAGAATATTTTTTATTATGGCGACAATGCAAAATTAACTTCTTAAAAATCTGCGTTGGAACTTATCCCTGTCTGATTTCTCAAGTAAGATTCAAGGTTTTCTTAATTTTTGCGTGTCTTTTGAAATCAAAATGAAATACACTCTTATATACATAAAATTCCTCAATCAAATATTAATAAACAGAATGTAACTTTTAACGTCTTTTTAGCCTTTTTGTGTACATGAAAAGAACATGTCAAAATGTATATCTTGATACAATTATTCGGTTAATCGGTCGGAAAGTATTGCGGTTAACCGATTAGCAATTTTAAAATCGATTGCAATCCCTAGTAGATTATCATTTGTTAAAATCATGATTCCAGGGGGTAGGGAGGGGCCACAATGGGAAAGAAATTTTTACATAGGAATATATAGGAAAAAATCTTCTGTTCAAGAACAGCAAAGTCATTTTTATTGATATGGAAGCATTATCAGGAAGTTTAAATTTAAGCAATTTTTCAATACTGAACTGGTTTGTACTTTTTTCTTAGCCAATGTGCTCAGGTGAGCAATTTGGCCCATGGGCCTCTTGTCGTAAATTCATTTTGACGACTGATTTATTCCAGTGGAATAAAAAAAAATATGGACATCACAGAGTCTGTTGAACTCTAGATTTTATTGTTAATTAGCAACTACAATTTGTTTTTGTTTTTTTAAATTCATTTGCTTTTCGATCATCAAAACCATATCATTACGTAGTCACTTTTCCTTGACATCTGCATATGATGTTTTTGTTACCGACCACGTAAGGTTTCTAGAACATTTTCTGAGCGCTCAATCAACCTGTTTAAACAGAGGAATGCTATTGACAAATAAGTTGACACTTCTGAGTACAATCAATATTTTAAACGAAGGCAGACTTTTAACAAATATGTTGACCCTTTTGGCAAGTTTAGCCTTATTTTACTTGTTCAAATATAACCAATTGTTGGACTGTTTATAATTATTGATTGATACATTATGTTACATATCAGTTGTAAGGCTGATTATTTTTTTTTATTAATTAAGAAAACAAATTACTTACCGGTAGTTTAACTTATGAATACTAATGGTTCACGGCTGGTGTGACCAGTAAACACGGGGTGTCTTGTTCTCTTAGGCACCTAATCCCGACGCATGTGTTTCCAGTTGCATATGTTACGTGAATATGATGTTCTTTTTAGAAAGAACAATGGATGTTAACAGTTCTCTTATAGAGTCCCCGGAATCAAGTTTTAGGGTAAATGTAACCAATCATTTATTTTTTGCGAAAACCATTATGGAATAAGATACAGACCTAGCGAAAAGTTTCCTCAGAGGCAATCTCCAGCAGCAACGATACGTGCTCGATGGTTAAACAAATAAAAATATGATGAATATTAAACCATAAATGCATAAACCCAAAGAGAGCGGACCTTTGAAACATCAGAGGTGGAATCCGCTAACACAGTGGGGCATTCTCTGCTCAGCTGTCACACCAGCTGCGTGCTCCTTTGTAGATTACGAAAACCCTGAAAAACCCTAAGACAATTACAAACTATTAACATAAGGCCAATCATAATTTAATCTATAGATATTTTTTCCTTACAAGGTCGTTGTATCGAATATAAGACATAATTGATTGATTGTATATATTGTTGAACGCCCCTCTCGAGCATTTTTCACTCATATGGAGACGCCACCACTCGCCGATAGAGAGCTGCAAATCTTGTCCTATACTCGGCACTCAGGGCTATTGAGCAGGGAGGGATTTTTTTCGTGCCAGCACCTACTGCGAGACGGGAACTCGGTTAACACGGTCTCATCCCAAGGATAGGTCTTTACGTCCCACAGTGGGATTCGAACCCGCGACGTTAGGATAAACTCCATACTTTGCGACTCTAGAGTAGACACTCTAAACACTGTGCCTTGCGGGCTACAAACATAAGACTTGATAAAATGAGCTTATATAAAAATACTTGTACTGATATAAAAATATAAACGTTTGATTCAGTTGTTTTTTAAGATATTCATTTAATGCATTTATTAAAAGAAAATATAAATTAATGCTAAAGGTTTATATTTCAAACTTGAAAAAAGTCATATTTTCTCTGAAAAAGTGGAAACAATTCTAAGAACTAAAGTCGGTGCTAAAACATAGAACTAAAGTTTTGCCTGAAATATATAATAAAATTTTGGAGATTCATTCTTAAAGGCACGATGGTACCTACAGTTGTATCTAAATAAGTTGTCACTATCACATTTAAGAATATTCTATAGTTTGATTTATTTTAAAAACAAGTGTTGGACTTTACCATGTATTGTTCATTAGTCCCAAATGAGAATCCCATAATGATTGTGTTTTTCTCATTAGCTGTGTTATGTTGTTTACTTACACGTTATGTTTTTCATCTCTGGTGACATTGTTTTGTACATCGTTTATAAAAACAAGACAACGTTTTGAAGAGGAAGAAAACTATTTTTCAAATATCAGATTCATGATTTATGCTAAATAGTTTCTGATTACATAAGACGTTTTTAAATTAAAGATATTGAATAATGTTTAAATAATTACACGTGATGTGTTATTAGCAATAAAATCATTTAATATTTAACACCTCTGAGTATGCTCTACACATTTTTCATTATGGGGACCAATCATAGGCCTGCACCTCCTATTGATTGAAAATTTTCGACAACATAAAACATTGACTTATAAGTCTTGGTTGTGTTAAGAGAAAATGCATAAACGCATTTCAATAATAACAACAATTAACAAATTCAACAAAAAATAGTTTGTTTGCTAAATTGTAAAATCTGATGCAAAGACATGTTAAGTTGAATGTGTTGGTAGGGTTATCTTATCTTCTTGCAATTCTCTGTTTATCATTTATCTCGTTTGTATTTTCTATTTTAATTATAACTTGTGGAATTCCATACAAACAAGTTTAAATGGGTTTTTTTTTGTATGTTCTGTTTCCTGACAGCTTCTACCTAAATTATTTTAAGAGGGATTTAAAATATTTTGAAGAGGAAAAAAACATATTAATAGGAAACATTTATTTCCAACTAAAAAAATTTATAAATCTACTCTGTTCGAACAACATGAACATCTCTGAATATCTTTTTTTCTCCCTATATCCAACCTCCGATGTTTTGGAGGTCAGTGATTGCTCTGCTCCTATTTTATATTGTTTTATAGACTTTTGATCTAGAATACAGTTACTGTTTAATTTCTCCATATGTTTCACTCTATTTATAACAATTTTTTATTTCCTTAATATCAATTTCACAATTTGTATTATAAAAAATATCTTTATTTTTTATTTTTCTACATATTTACCTTTTCAATTATATTTACCTCTTCAGATACTGAATTGATATCAGAATTATTTTCTGCGGCGGGTGATTTGTTTTTTGACTCGTCGGATGTTCACTTGGATAGACCAAAGACATACACCGGGCTCTTCCTGTTTTGCTGACTTTTTTGGTGTTTTTTGCAGTACAGTTACCTTTAAGGTAAGTTCGGTAAAAGTTATAAGCCATGCAAATACTTGTTTTACGTACACGAGTTACAACCGAGGAAGAAAACATTGGATACATGGAAAGGAATTTTCGTCATTTGAACGCGTGAAAAACCAGACCTGGACGAAAATACCCATGGATAAAAATACGTCATACTTAACAGCTTTGCCATACATCTTTAACCTCTTCGCCACCTGTAATCAATCTTTTATCTATTCATTCAATTGAATATTTTGTAATTTTTCTTTAGATAGCTATTGTTGATTTAAATTTTTAAAAAGTTGATTGATTACATTAAACTTATGCTACATGTTTTAAAAAATAATAATTTGAATGAATATGAGTAGAACTGAGTCGAAGGGTATGAAAATTTATATGTAATATGTCGATAGATAACCTTAACTAAAGTCCTGTATGAAGACGTTCATAAGAAAAAGATTAAAATGTTTACTAAATTAATTGTTAATTAATTAATTATTGAATTATTAGAAAACCTTTTTCCGAGATACATGTGTATTATTGTATTTAATTGTTTTACGTATTGTCGAATAACAATGGTTATTTCCATTCTTATGTCAATACGGCATATACTAATGAGCTTGGAATAAAAGATAAAAACACTCTGACATACGTGCAGTATCTGTTTCATACTTTGGAATAAAAATGAGTTAAAAATAAAATTTCCCTTACTTATGCAACAATTTACCTTAATCACCTGCATATGGGGTTTATATTTCTCCGTTGATTCGATACACAAGACCATGCTCTACGTATTAACACTTTCTTAAAACGAGGAAAGTTATTTACAAACAAGTTGCCGAAACAAGAATATCAACAGTCATCATTTCGTTAATTAAATGATCGATAGAATTACCTTGTCAGCAAATCTATCATTAAGGTATGTCACTCGTAAAATTTGTTAAATCAAGTATTTATTGAGAAGTATATTTTTGATAAGTACTCATATAGTGTGACTCAAAATCGCAGAGAAAAAAGGGGGTCAGTGTGCATCTTACTGATCTACGGTACAATGAAGTAGACCTTATTGCACTTAAAATTTAATTCTTTGGTTAAATACTTAAACCTTAATTATGTTTTATCAGATGTAACCATGGCAAAAAATACTACAGTATTATCTTATTTTATACGTAAAATACTTTGAATGATATTTATAATTGAAAAAATCTTACAAATTAATGTGCATAAATTATTGTGTGACCTTTTCCACTAAAAAGTAACATATTTTGGGGTATAAAAAACTAAATAGGCAATAAAACATTTTCGTAAATCAAGCTTTTTACTACTTAAGTGCTGATCAGTCACAAGTATCGAGTGCTTTAAAATAATGAAAGAAAAAGTTGGGGTCAGTGATGATCATTTTGAAATATTGGTCAAAATATGTGATTTTCAGGCAAAAAATGATATAGATTTTATTTTGACTTATTTGATATATCTTCATTTTTGTGGCAAATATTGTTGAAGGAAGGTGTAAAATTGTTCTAAAAATATAAATTAAGACCAATATTAAATATTCCTAGCAATATCCTAATGGAAAATATTTTCTGAGTAAAAGTATGTGAGGCTAAAGTTCCAAGATATTAAATTTGATAATTGTGCAGATTTGCAGAATTATCTGCTAAATATCCTTCCACCACAAAATATAGTCCCTCACAAATTTTGCTTCTTTGTAGCTTTTTGAGCAGATTTTTCGTTGAATGTTAAAGGATTAACATTGTTGAAATTGGATATGTTATAAAAATTGAATTTTGATAAATAGTTTTGATGTAAGAGGTTCTGTGTGAACTTTTCCAAAAAGCTGACGAGTGACCAGTACCTTAAGTCAAACATTGACTGACGGTTTTTATACTAATTGTAAGGCCATAGTATACACTGCTTTGTCGACAGATTAATTATTCCGTGATTTCCCGATCATGACAAACAGCACACGGCGGGTATGACTGGTCGACAAGGAATGCTCAGTCCTCCATGGCACCTGATCCCACCTGTGATATTTTGGAGGTCTGATTGCTTTCATCCTATTTTGTTTTGTTTAATGGACGTGGAGTTTGAATTCTATTCGTTATCTCCATACATTTCACACAAAAAACTCACCTTGTCAAATACTTTAATACATAAATCATTGAAATTTTAATTTATAATGCACTTTTGTTCATGTTTCTTTTGCAAATCATATTGTCTTCCGTTTTTACTAAACAACTTGTTTTAAAATAAGTTTTTAAAAACACTACATGAACTAAACTTGATCGTTCTAGTAGACAATACTTTTAAAAATATCATCTTCATAAGAAGATATAATCTTTATTTTAGAACTTGGTTAGGATTTTTCAAAAGCACATCGCAGTTTTTATTGATACTTTTAAATTCCAGTCAATCAAGGTGAAATCGATTAACCCCACATATACTGGGTTCCTAAATTCCTTAAAATTCTGATCACTAAAAACATATTGCCAGCGATTTCTCTGTCTTTAAAAAACTTTATGTCAGGTATATGTATATTGATGACGTGTTTTCATGATCAATTAACACTATTTAATTAGTTCCACTTATATGTTGATTTGTCTTATCCAAGAGAACTCGAATTAAGACATCATAGTGACTGTCGCATATGTTTCATTTTTTATGTTTAACTGCTTAAAGACGAAAAGGACCAGTTATATGATAAACGAGTTGATGCCAACTTTTTCATCCCCTACTTTCCTTATTAGGTTTGTAATTTCCGCTATAACCTGCATATAGATTAACATTACCCAACTTTTTTTCAATACTTATTATGATGATCTAAGTACTATTAATTTTTAGGCAGAATACTGTTAGATAAAGTTTATTAGTAGGGATTTAGAGTCACTATTTTGTTAAAAACTTTGATCATTATAATGACATTGTCAGCTAAAATAACCTGTAGCAAAAAACCGTTTTTTATGCTTAATTTAAAAACTTAATACTTCGTCTAACTGATTACTACTTCAGACTAACAGCCGATGTGACAGGTCAGTAGGGAATGCTTACTCCCCATGGACATTGACCTGTTAATATAGGTTTTATTTTATTTTTTTTGAAAGGTAACGATAGGTTATCTTCATTTTTACCCCGGTAAATGTTTTACCTGGAATTTATCACTTATTCAAGATAACATTTTCAACCTTTTTGTATTGATTGATATAGAATATCGCATGACATTCTGGTTTTTCCTTTGTTTACTGACGTTTGTAATTAAGAAAATTACAAAATACTTGACATTATGATTTGACCTGTTTTCAGACCTGCTGTCTGAGGAACATATGTGTAGTTTACATCTGCTACATCTATTAATAAGAACAATTGATATCTTAAGATGCATATAAAATTATCTATTCCAATGTCAAAATCTTGTTCATGTAATCAAATATTAATTTAAAAAACTGAATATAATAAATAAAGTACAAAAAAGTCAAAATTCCTCTTTATGAAATAAATTGCACATCAGGTCTTTAACCAAAACAAAACAAAGTTCTGCCAGAGAGCTTTTTCTACGTTGATAATTCCAAATGTTCATATTTCTCCAATGTTTAGGAGTTGACATTTAGTTATTTAGAAAAGCTTATTCAACGTATCGCTAGATGATCTTTATTCTAAGCTATCGAATTGTAAATGACCGAATGTATCTAAGAAAAATAGAATGATTTTTTTTTTTATTTTTAAGATTAAGGTTTATCTCGTAATATGTCATGCATGAATGTGTATAAAAATCATAAATTCGTTTCAAATAGTTCAAATCTATCCGAATCATCCCATACATTATTTCAATGTAAAGACGATACCCGCGATGAAGGAAGTTGGTTCCTGTTATCAAAAGTATTGACGATTTTTGTCAAGTTTACTTATAGAATCTGCACACATAGGTTAATGAAAAACAGAATAAGTAATGGGGATTTGTCTGCTTCTTTTAGCGCTATGGGGTAATCAATATGACATTTTTGCACTAGCTGTTATTATGTCTGACACATTATTCCATTTTTTAAAGTTTTCCTTTCCTTTACTTTTTATCCATATAAATAATTGGATCAACCACAGTCCTTATCTGTATTAATTAATCACATTAAATATTTTGACAACAAAAATAGTTTCAGAATACCTCACATACTAGTATTCAATTATTTGACCTTTCTGCACTCAAAAGATATTATTTTTTTGGCCGTCTCAGAAAACATCTCAGGAAACCTAAAAAATTTAACCAGATAATTAAAAAACACCCCTTGTCGATGCAAACACCAGTAGTTTCTCGTATCTAATTAAAATTAGTTTTTTGATCCACACCAGTTAGATCGCTACACATTGTAGCGATCTAACTAGAGCAGCTCAAAGGTATCATTTTAATTAGATTGTAGTTTCTCTATTTTCAAATAGCAGTCTTTTTCCATCTTAATTATTTACATTAAAAATTTTGACAACAAAAATGGTTTAAGATTTCTTCACATACTAGTTCTCAATTATTTGACCTTTCTACACTCCAAAAATGTTATTTTTCTGGAGTTTTCTTTTCTTCTTTTTGTAATGTTCAAGTTCGCTGTAATACAATGTATATATATTGAATGCCTACAATTCTAGCAAGAAAACTACAAATATAAGAAAGCGAAACTAAAAATATCTTAATCATTGGCGATTATTATCCGACAGTTACATTAAAAAACAAATAGAGGAATAAAACACTGGTTTTGTGATAAAAAAAAACCGCTTTCAGGCAATTAATGCTAAAAATAAAATGGATTATAACTTTATGACTTTTATCATTCACATATAGAGACCCGGTAGAAATATCAATTATAGATGTATCTAACATCAGAACATCATTTTTTGTGCCTCGTCTTATTGCACCAGAAATTTGAGAAATGATACCAAGTTCAAAAGTCCATCTGGACAAAACAGATTGTGAGCAGACAAAACATGGATCTCAGAAAACCTCAAAGATTTGATCAGGTGACTTGAAAAAATCCCTCGTCGATGCAAACACCAGTAGTTTCTCCATTGTCAAATACCGGATTATGAATTTTTTTTCTCAAGACAATCAAATTTCGCCAATGTTTTTTAGGAATGGAGATGAGATTTGCTTACAATAACATATTTTCTTGAATCTAAACATTCATGAAAATTAAAGATACTCTCAGTTTCATAACATGGATGCGAGTAGAATGGTATCCCTCAATTGATAAAAAAAGAAATAATTGGTAAATTTGTAATTGGTATCACTGATATTCGCTTAAAATTTTACAAATTAACATTATGTCCATTTGTCTTATTACCGCTCGTATTGCAATTTCTTAAGGAATATGTTTCTGGCATATTGCACTCTTGACAAATAATGGACATTATTATACAGCTAATTAATAGTCTCTAATAAAATACTACCAAAAATCATGAGAATTTTAGCGTTCAATATCTTGACGTTTTAGTGAACGCTGAGTTTGTATTACGTATACGAGTATGCCGGAAACATTCCGAATACCAGCGTTCAATATCGAACTCCCCGTTGTAAAAAAAAAATGTCGTCTGGTCAAATTCTCAGAGCTAAACTAAAGAAAGGGAGTTGCATCTAGGAAAGATGTGTTTATTTTCACACAAAAATGTAATTATTTGTGAAAAAAAATTAGTACTTATTAGACCCATTAAAACCTATTAAATAAGCAAATCATATCGCTCGGTAGGGTCATCGGAATGATGCGATACTGAACGCTTACAGGAAAGACGTTAATTTGAATACCGATACTAAAAAATCATTCATTTGAGTTATTTTAGTTGGAGTAATAATTATAAATTAAATGGAAATGTTTTAGCTATATAATAAAGGAGTTATTGAACTTATATTGGTTAAAATTGGCACTCGTTGGCTGCTCGCAAGCTCGTGCATTTGAACAGCCAACTCAATAACCCTATATTATCCTATAATGACCACATATTGTGGTCATTATTCCCATTGGTATCAACTGCGCATCGTTATTAGCGGTGTAGTGTTGTATTCATATGAAGCAGATGTCGTCCAAATGTCTTATACATGAAAAGATGAAAACGTGGCCTTTAGATATATCGACGACGTATTGTCAATTAACAACGGTAATTTCCATTCTTATGTCGATACGATATATCCTTGTGAGCTAGAGATAAAAGATACCACAGAGTCTTACACATCTGTTTCATATTATTTTGGACATTTTACTTGAAAAAGACGTTAATAGTAATCTAAGCTCTATGACAAACGTAATGACTTTTACTTTTCAATTGTCAACTAACTTCCCTTACTTATGCAGCAATATACCTTTCTCAGCTGCATACGGATTTTATACATCTCATCAGTTGATTCGATATGCAAGAGCATGTTCTACGTATAAGCAATTTCTCAAACGAGGTAAATTATTGACAAATAAGTTGATGAAACACGAATATCAGCTGTCTCGTTTAAATGCATCATTCCGTACGATCTATGGTCGATACGACGACATTGTCAGCAAATTCAATTTATCATTGAAACAAATGCTGATTGACGTTTTTTCATACTTATTGTTAGTCCATTATTTATACACTAAATTGACGACGGATTTATCCGTAATTTACAAGGAGAAAACAGGGTCGATGTGACCGGTCGGCAGGGAGTGATCACTCCTTCATGGCGCCTGATCCCACCTCTAATGTTTTGGAGGTCCGCTTGCTCTGCTCCTTTATTGTATTGTTTTATGGAATTTTGATCTTGAAAGGATTGTGGGACTCAAATGCTATTATTTGGTAAAAAAAAAAATTTTATTGATAACAATTCCTCATCTATATTTATCCAACCTAAGAATACATCGTTAAGTACATTTGGTATGTGAAGGCATTAACAAAAGTTAGTAACATTGGGAGAAAATGATAAGCAGACGAAAAATCAAATGATCAACCAAATCTTAGAATTTTATGTAACAAAATAATTTCTCTTATAAATGATATTATTCAAAAAGAATTTCCTGATCATGATTCTTTTTAAATAGATAATGGTAAAGTTATTGGCTTCAAATAGCATCTAATGACTAAATTCTACGCCATTTTCTTCCAAACTAAGAAACACAAATGGGGAGAAGAGGGTGAAAATACGTGCAGATATTTAAGCATACTTTTAATGTTATTTCAATATTCATAACTTTTCATTAGATGTGTATAATAAAAAAAGAATTTATTTTATCAATAAAATCTCTCTATCTCTCAAACAAACACACACACATACCTATAGTAAAGAGTTAATCAAACTTGAGTGCTGAAGTTTCTTTTACATTAAGTATACATAATTATACATTTTACATAGGCATGATTGAAAATACATTAAGGAAACACAAAAGATACTGAAAATTTGCTACTGAATATAGAAGTTGGATTAAAAATCCATTAAATTAAATATAACAAATGAAGAGGTTGGCAAACATCACATTTGATTTTTTTTTTCAGAGTAAATACTAACAATTTGAACAGGAACAAGATTCTGTGACATTTAGGTAGGCGTGGTCAGGTCTTTTAGTGTTCTGGGATTTGGTGACATTTAGATAGGCGTGGTCAGGTCTTTCAGTGTTCTGGGGTTCGGTGACATTTAGGTAGGCGTGGTCAGGTCTTTCAGTGTTCTGGGGGTATGAACTTAATCCTCCTCATGCGGACCGGTTTCCGTAGAACTGGTTTGTCAAGGAAAAATACACTGTCAACTCTGTCCGAAAAAACTGTTCAGAAAAAATAGAAATTAAAAAAAAATGAACGAAATGCAGTTTCAGATATATCTTAATTTGCTCTGTTTTTTAGCTCACCTGAGCCGAAGGCTTAAGTGAGCTTTTCTTATCACATTTTGTCCGGCGTCCGTCTGTCTAGCTGTCTAGCTATCCGTCTGTCTGTAAACTTTTCACATTTAAGACTTCTTATCAAGAACCGCTGGGCCAATTTTAACCAAACTTGCCACAAAGTATCCTTTGATAGAGGGGATTCAAGTTTGTTCAAATAAAGGGCCATGCCCTTATTCAAGGGGAGATAATTGGGAATTAATGAAAATTTGGTGGCATGTTTTAAAAAAAAACTTCTTCTCAAGAACCACTGAGCCAGGAAAAATGAAACTTATCGGGAAACATCCTCAGGTAGTGTAGATTCAAGTTGTTCAAATCATGACCCCCGGGGTAGGGCAGGGCCACAATGGCCGACCAAATTTTTACATAGAAATATATAGAAATATTCTTTAAAAATCTTCTTCTCAAGAATAGCAGAGCCATGATTGGTCATATTTATATGGAAAAATTCTTAGGCAGTGTAGATTCAAGCTTGTTCAAATTATGACCCCCGGGGGTAGGGCGGGGCCACAATGGCCGATCAAAGTTTTATATAGACATATATATAAAAATTCTTTAAAAATCATCTTTTCAAGAATAGCATAATAGTCATGGGACTACGTTTGGATTTGGATTTCAGTAATAAACCAATTTCTAATTTTTCCTAGACACAGTGCTCAGGTGAGCGATGAGGCCCACGGGCCTTTTGTTTTTCTTAGATTTTAAGAAATATTGAGCTAATGTAACTTTTTGCGGGAATGAAAATATATATTGTTTAAGTTCTTTATAAATATTATCCTTTCTTACAATAAAATCCCAAAATTTCATTGCAATAAAAATTCCAATGTTAAATGTTTTTATTGATTTAATATTGTTAATATTTCATTAAAGAAACAAAGTTTTGTTAACCTGTGAATAGATTGCAGACGATTTGTGCTTTATCTGCATTGAAGTTAGCCTTTTAATAATTTTAAATCTATTTGAAGCTTATATAGATAAATCTTTTCATATATAGAACAACAAAATCAGTTTCCTATTTTGCCACTTTATCACTTAAATCACGGAGTCCGAGAAACAGCCCTGCTTAGCTTTCATCAGCTACTTTCTGCAATACACAGTGTTCAAATTGCAAATGACGACACATCGATGTAGTCTAAATATATAAAATTCATTCTTAAGTCAAATGTACATTTCAACTGCACAGGTTTGACACGTGTTTCTGATCTGATAATTTTTTGATGACTTTCGTGATTTATGGGAGAATAATTTTAGCAATGCCAGCGGTATAGGTGGCGCTGCGCGCGCATAATTTTGTAAACACAAGGAATTTCGACCCCGATGCACATCATGTTATATTACGCATCTTGACACCTTCCCTGCCTTCTCCTATGTTTTGATTGGTGGATATTCTGAAAGTTATGACCTTGAACTAAGTGTATAACAGCATTTTACCGGGAAAATCTCATAAGGCATTGTTAGTAAACGAAATTGAATTTTTGTCAACTACCCTTTTCAGCTTTAACGATCGAATACGCGAAAAAAGGGATGATATTCCACAAGTTTATTGTATAAACTACAGATATCAAAAGATTTCATTCAAGTATGCCCACGTAATATACTTGAAAACATTCGATAATCTCATGTTCCCTTAACCGGAAGATGGGTCAGAGGAAATTCGTATGTAAATCTTCGTGGCAAAATTAAACTCGTTAATGAAGTTTAAAGCCCCAAACAATGTGTAGAAAGTATTGCAATGTATATTTTGCTGTATTACACATGTGAAGACATATTTTTAATATTATCTGTAAGAAAAATCACGACTGTCAGTGCTAGGAAAGACCGTCAGTACCACTAAAGAAATACAATATACGTAACTATGCAAATAATAAGGCTATCTATGAAAATAATCTTTTTGAAAACTTTAAAATAAGTTGATCATCTAAAAATTCTCAAACAAAATTCCTAGATACGAGTGATGTGAATATGTTTACATTGTCGTAAGTAATTCTATGTATTTGTTTATGTATGTTATGTATGTATTTATAAAAAAAAAATAATGTACAAGAATTTTTAGACCAAAAATTTTGAAATGCTTTAAAGATGGCACTTAGTGACTTACTAACTTATAGATTATTTTTTTGGGGTAAGTTTTCATTAAAAATTCTGTTCAGAATTCTTTGAAACTAGTAGTTCTTTGAAACATGGTGGATACAGTTTTCTTAATTTTCATTCTTTCTGAGTGATTGCATTTGATCATTTTGTTTCAATTTTCAGCAGAGATTCATTTAAATAACACCACCATTTTATTTTATAAATGACTTGGAATTGCTCAGTAATCTCATTTAATGTATGAATAGGGGATGTAAGCTATTATATATAGCTAGTATGCTAAACATTTTTAACTGGGAGAAAAAGCTTAAAATTTCGAGGTACGGTATGTTGATTTTAAACGTTGTACTGGGGTGGTATTTTTGGTTAATAAACATTTTTTTCTGTTCCTTTGTTATTCAAATAATAAGTAACTGTAACATTTATTGCTTAAAAAATCTTCTCAATTTTATTACCTTTTAATTGAGATGGGAAAAAACCCTATAAATCAACTCATACACTTATGTTATTAATACAACTCGTTGGACTTATCTATGTCATGCTCATATGCTATAAGTAAAATGTAAATAAGATTTCATGGATATAAAGGCACATTCTATACATTGATCATGTTGAAATATAACACAAAACTTATTATTACTGTGAAATAGTAGCTGAAACTTTAAATATGATTTTAAGCTAAAATTTGGTTTCTTTTCGTTTTACGCTTTGTTGAAATTGTCGTATTTATCATGGTATTGACTGTCCCATAATTGATGAGTAATTTTTATTCTTTGTCTTAATTATTAGTAGAGACATATATCTATCACCTAGAAGTCATAAAATGTAGAAAATTGATTTTTTTAGTTGTCAACTTGAGTGGGGTTGCGTTTTGCTGGTTTTTGTAATTTATCTGTTTTTCATATTTCACAGGGGTGCCGTACTAAAACGTCTGTCATTTTATTAAAAATTGTCGTATCAAGTTAATTTTTTCTGTTTTGACTTTTAAATAGGCTGTAAAAAGCACCCACAACAAGAAAATTTAAAAATTTTCATTTTAAAATTTTTGTCTGGCATTGCTAATAATTTACGCGGCATTTCTCTGATCTCAGCAATAATCGTAGTAGAATTACAAACAAATTTCATCATTTCTTGACAAAAGAAGACCTGACCTGAAAAAAAAACTGACCTTTTGGAGGATCCATCTTTGTTAAATTACTGACGCTGGAATTTGTTAATTCAGCAGTAGTTCCTCCGAGAAGACAAATTAGTGCAAAAACTGTAAAATGAATAAAAATTCTCCCCATTTTAATCAAATTTAACCAGTTTTTTTTTTTACAGAAAAAAGAGAGAAAACACTTTAAATATGTTTCGAATTCATTCTCTGTGAAGTTCGTCATCGCATAAATAATTGACGTCAAGATACCGGGACATCCATCATCTGTGGAATAGTTAGGGAAAAAACACAACCGTTAATTACTTAAAACATTTTAATTTCTTATGGGTTTTTTTGCAGGTAAACGCATGGTTGTGATCCATGATTAATTTGAATGATTTAATTTGTATGATTCAATGAAAAAAATCGAGTTTCTCTTCAAATAGTGTATATTTTTGACACCTAAGATTTATCTAATCTGATTTCTTTTAGAACAAAACATTTACTAATATTGTGCATATGGAACTAAAATATGTTTACCAGCAACACAGAACCTCGATTACACAGTGACTATCTCTTTTGCAGGAGCGGTCTCCACGATACAAGGCTCGATGCAAATGATGGGTTTTACGCATTTTTATTTATGGTTGATAGTGAATATAAGCGTGTCACTCTAAAAAATAAATAATCTTTCATTGTAATTCATATTTTAAAAGGGGATAAGGAATAATTTTTGTAACTCATTTTGCCCTTTACCTATGCATGGTAATTCACTTTAGTGAGGTTAGCATCAAGGTTACAAAATTCGAAACTTAAAGGCGGGCTATCTAAGAATCTAAAGCAAATAAGTTTCAAATTCCAATAAGAATGTAAATGGCAATTTCTATTCATGTACTACATTATAATAACATCAAGAAGTAATTTTTTTTTCAAAGCTTTATGCATTTTCAACCATTCCTCACGATCAATTAAAGTTCAGGCGTTTGACGTAATAGGCAATTGGTTTTTTGATATCTTTTTTAAATGGAATTTGTTTATTTCCTTTGTTCTGTGGTTGATACATTGATCACGTCAGCAAACATATTTTTTGTAAAGTAGAAAATAGACTCACGTTTTTCACACCAATTTTTAGTCAAAATATTTGCAAACTTAAATATAACAGATGGTTTTTTTTCTTTTGACTTATCATGACAAGGAGTACATAGTGGTGTGACTGGCCGACGGGGAATGATTACTCCCGAATGGCAACTGATCCGAACTCTAATCCTTTAATAGGGGTTTTTGTGTTTGTTTCCAATTTGTTTATTTCAAATGATAGATTTTTGTGTTGTATGTTCATTTATTTTCCTAGTAAGATATCCTCATCCGTCGTGCCAACGTAAAGCATCAACTCAATTTTTATTTTAGAAAAAAGTTCAAATACAGATATAATCATCGTTAAGAAAAAAAATTTAAATGTTAAACAGTGTATTTAGTATAATTTAATGTTATTGCAAATGCTTTCTGAAGTTAAAGAGGTAAAAATGTAAGCAGATGCTACTATGCATAAGTTAACACAAATAGTTCTGACTGTAGTTGACTATGATGAACCCTATCAAAAATTGTAGTCTTCTAAGAAAACACGTGTTGCATTCAATGCAACATTAAGGATATTCACCTCAATTCAGAACGTACACTAGTACTTTATATTCTACTCTCCATTTTCAGCCAACATAATAGCTAGGATCGGGAATGTATTATTTTTTTCAGAATATATTATAACTGCATGTATTGAATATTGCCCAATTAAAATATATATACCATGAAAGTTACGCGAACGTTGATCTGTACGAAAGCCCAGAAGGCTCATTCGAGATTCAAGTTTCGAAATACGAGATTCGAAATTCGAGTTTCGAAATTCAAGATCCAAACTAACCAATCAAAAGCGGGTTCAACTTCTGATTACTCCCCTTTTTTACTATCAAGAAATCGTTGAATATATTTATAACAAATGGATCATTTGCTAAAATGATAATGCAAGAAAAAATGTTTTATGTATTAAAACGAAATGAAAATAAAATTTGGATTACATTTTCAAAAAATACACATATAATCTTATTTTTCTAATTTGACAAAATAGTAAATACGTATATATGGAATATTATATTGTCTTATCGTTGACTTGCGGATCAAGTAAGTCAACTTATTTTATTTCATCAGATCATTGATGATGGAGGAGGTTGCATTTGATCATAATTAGATACGAAATATTATGAATTGTTATCTACACTGCACAATAATTTAAGGGTATATATTACATTACATTTGTAAAGGGTACATTTGTGCAGAGAGACTTGACAGCTCAATCGAACTGTAGCGTTATATAAAGTTTTATAAGAGTATATTTTAGTCTTTGGCCATAAAGCTATGGTCAGAGACTAAAATATAACACCATAACGCTATAAATTTCTGCATCTAATTTAGACTCATCTACTATTTGATAAAAGATAAAATAAATGCCGCATTTATTTCAATTCATATTGCCAAGCTGTATTGTAGATAACTGTGCTTTCTTTCTTTATTCTTTAAGCCAAAGGCTCATCAGATTTTATACAGCATATAAACATAATAAAGAAAAAAAATAAATATTATATACAAAAATACACAAAGGATATATATATCAATAATAGCAATAATAGATAAAATTTTTAATTAATTCACGAAATCAAAGCCTCAGATAAAGATAAGTAATTAATTACTTAATTTTTATGTATTTCCTCTATCAGGAAAACGAACGCGATTTTTGTTTATCAGAGAGCGTACGTCGTCTTTCAAGTTTCAAGCCTTTCACTGCGTTTGGAAAAATGGGCAGGCGGGGTGGGTAGGGGTGGGGTTATTGTTAATCTTTAGACACTTGACAC
>PRKT01000081.1:605075-636513 GCA_003671525.1 Saccostrea glomerata | reverse complement strand
CTGGAGCCCGTTTCACAAAACTATCGTAAGATTTGTCCTAAGATAGATCTTACGATCATCTTAAGATCTGACTTATGACAATCGTAAGATTTGTCACTGCTGTTTCACAAAACTATCTTAAGTATAAGATATCTTAAGACAAGTCTTAAGACAAATTTCATTATTCAATATCACAGGGATTTTTAAAAACAAATATGTTTTCGCGAAGTTTTTCTGTAATTTTCTTCGAAATGTTGAAATAATGTGTGTCTCATATAGTTTCTTTTGCATATATGCCCTCAGAAAAAACAACATTTTATTGCATCAACTTTAATGTACTTTGTGTGTGTGATGGTGTGTGTGTGTGTGTGTGAGGAAGGGTGTGAGTGAGGGTGTGTGTGTGTTGGGAGGAGGTCATTAAAATAAATTTTGAATTAATTTCATTACAAAAAATTAATAAAAAAAATTTGCTTAAATGTTTCTTGTTCAGGAAAAAGTAGTTTCTCAGAAAATGCATGTGATTACTTTTAATTAAAACTACTAGTGTATCTGAAGCTTTGCAAATTATGAACGATTTTAACAATGACTCCCCTTGAAACAGCAAATCGTGTTCAAAGTTAGTTCATAAAATCAATTCAATACAGGTGTCTTTGAAACCACAGGCCTTCAGATCGCTTAGAAAAAAAATTGAGGTGTTGAAAAAAAAAATGAAGGTATGGAACTATTTTCATAGGGTACCTACTTTCGCCAATAAAATTCTTTTAAACCAAATGTTTTACAATTTTACTTTCTATCCACATCTATTCAAATATAAATAATATTTATTACTACCAAAGTTCATTCCGTCTTTCATTATACTTCTCGAGATATTCTGAAATCAATTCCCAAATTGACATTATTTTTTTTACTCGACATCAGCTTGGGCCTACACTAATTGTAAAGCGGGAACGACGGGCCAAACTTTCCCCGAAATTAATTCTTATCTCAAAGAATATTTGCTCACTTGCATTCGAGCTTTACAAGGTTTTTCTTTAATTATCTTACGAAGTCACAAACAACATTTTAGCGGTCTAATTGCTTTGAAAATCGAAAGTATATAATGTTTTCCGGGAAAAATTCGTTCTACCATAGTTTCTTTTACATTCATAATCAACATGGCGGTCTAGTTGTTGATATGGACGTTTTCAAATTAATTTTTCGCGAAAGGAATTATTACGAACTTAACGTTACAATCTGGAGTAAAAAATCAACTTTAAATTATTGAAAGATTTTGCAAATACTATGCAACTCGTCGCTGCACTTCAAATACCGTCTATTTACATGTGAATGATCAGGGGCCCAAGCTAATGTCAATTAAAGAAAGTAGGTCATTTTTGAAATTGATTTCAGAATATCTCAAGAAATATATGGAATTTCGGAATGAACTTTGGTAGAATTGAAGAATGTTCATCTATGAACAGATTTCAATAGAAAGTAGAATTTTAGAGCATAAGAATAAAAAATATTTTATAAGCGAAATTGGGTACCCAGTGAAAGAGTTCGGTACCTTTATTTTTTTTTTAAACACAAATTTTTTTAAAGCGATCCAAAGGCCTGTGTTTGAAACGCTACAACTTATTACAATAATATATCACTGCTAACAGACTAAGAAGAGAAACGAAAGAAAAAATTCCAGTCAAAATTTTGCTGTTTCAATACTATCATAAAAAAGCATAAAGAATTAAAGCATGTACATACAGCATAAAATATTACAGCATATTGAATTGTCATACACATTTCTGTGGTTTAAGAGGATACCTCAGAAATTGAACGACATGTATTTGACTTTTATCTACTTTTGTACGACCGAATAAAATGTTTACTTTGAAATTAAATCACCACAATTAGATGGGGGGGGGTGACATTGTTCTAACTGGCCTGGTATAGTCTAAAGGATTGTTCTATCTCTAAAAACCGTTTTCCTTAAAAATTCTTTGGTTTTTAAGCAAAATACATACTGTCGTAAGTTTCACTTTCGACTTAAGACATGTATCTAGTTGTCTTAAGATTATGATAGATCTTAAGATTATCATAAGATATGACAGTTTTGTGAAACAGCTATGGTGCAATCTTACGATAATTTTCGGTCTTAAGACAGATCTTAGTCATAAGATAGTTTTGTGAAACGGGCCCCTGGCCAATTTTTAAATTTTCGGCCACATAGGAAAACACATAGCAAATTTTTTTTCGCATACATGTATACTATGCTCTTATGCGTTTCTTTAATTTTCCTTTCAGTATATTTGATTAGAATAGTTAAAGATAATAAATATATATGCTTGTAAAAATATTCCTGCAATTGTCGCTCTACTCTTAACTACAAAAGAAATTATATGCATTTATATCAATTTTTCCTTAACAATTTTATATGTGTGGGAGTGAAACTTAAACCACAGAAATAAGAACTGTATATTGATTGATTGATTGTATACTGTTTAACGTCCCTCTCCAGAATATTTCACTGATATGGAGACGTCACCATTGCCGCTGAAGGGCTGCAAATTTAGGCCTATGCTCGGCACTTACGGCCATTGAGCAGGGAGGGATCTTTATCGTGCCACACCTGCTGTGACACGGGGCCTCGGTTTATACGGTCTCATCCGAAGGACCGCCCCATTTAGTCGCCTTTTACGACAAGCAAGGGGGTACTGAGAACTGTATATATCTGACGTGCAGAATTGAAAACCAGTTTGGATAAATATACATATATGCAAAACTCAATGTTATAATTTTTACTTCTAGAGCAAAGAAACATAAGTTTAGCAAAGTAAATATGAACAAATAAGTTCTTAACAACAAAAAATTAACAAATAGAAATAATCATAATAAATTAAAGGTAGATTCTAATTAACAAATGTACATTTATATAAATGACTGATGTGTTCTTGTTGGATACATGTATTATTAGACATACTGGTATTTACTAAGTTTTTCCCATCTGTGATTTGCCTTAAACCATAATTTCTAAATGCCTCAAGAAAAAAGTTTAAAGTAAAAGTAAATATTCATTTATAATGTCCATTGTTTGCAACCAAGTTATGCAAATTAAACAAAATACACTCAATCCTTTTCTATTATATACAGATTTTCTTGGGCATCTACATCTAATATCCATACATCGAATTTTATTAAACACATTGTCACAACACGAATCTATTTGATGTCATTCACATAAAGCTGGATTTCTGTCTAGTTTTCACACAGCAGTAGGCTATTGATCTTCATTAACATAATAAAGGTCGGATTCTACACAGCCACCCCCTTCGTCGAACTGCTCCGCCAGCGGAATATAGTCCCCCTGTTCTACTTGATTTGCTATCATCTAAGGAGACAAAAAAGATTTTACAGAGTATATAATTCATCTGAATGATGAATTCAGTTTTTTTCTCCCGCTTTTTATATCTATAAAATATGGAGACGTAAAGCAAACTGTTTCATGATTTTTAGACATTCCCTTGAAATTAGAAAACGGGCACTTACCTTTGAGATTTGGAGGTTTATCAACTGCAATCTGTTCACGAATATCACTGGGCAAAATCATATTTCTCAAGTTTAGTTGATCAACATCGACATCTTGCATATGTCCAAGATCTTGTCTAAAATCTCGCATTTGTCCGAGATCTTGCACTTGTCCGATTTGTCCCTCACAGAAGCATAAAGTCATAACAAAACCCAAAACTAAAGTCATAATAATCTTCATGTTTACTTTGTTAAGTTTCGATATCAATTTGACAAATTGTGCAAGATTCCAGCAATTTATACATGTACATGTACTTGTGCTAAGTGTTATTTTGACAATCCTGAAAATTCTACCAGTCATTCGTCATCCTTCGGTATTCCTATGAACTTAACGGAAGAAATAATTAACCGAGATGACAGGGAAAACGTCACTGTAAGTGTTTATTTCCATTCTTACTCATCCATTCATCCCATTTCAGTCCGATTTATTAATTCGTCAATATGATTATTTGTGTCTAAGGCTTATACATGTACGCTAAACGTATTTGCAGAAAAAAAAAATTGTCTTGCAGTGCTTGAAAAAAAAGTAATAATCTGCTTAGTTACATTTTATCTTGAAAATAAATAATCCATTTTACTCAAGTATTACAAAATCTTGTTTGATGTCGAATTGACTATTTACGAGTGGTAACGGTACTTGCTTGTATTATGTTTAATAAGGAACACATGTTTTGTTTATAGATAACTGTGTTGTCACAGATGAAAATGAACCATCGGACATTTTGACAATTACATTTGATATTTTCAATATTAAATTCTACATATCTGTTATTAATTTAATTAGTTGTCACAATTGCTTCAATATGTCAGATTTATCTATTTTGAAATATTTAATTGTTTTAATTAGCCATGAGTGATATGACCAGATGGACTGTGCTTTGAGTGACTTAATTATTGTTTATTTAAAATCATTATCTTTAACTCTACTTGTAAATCAATTAACTCATGTCATATGTTACTCAGAATTGTCAATTATCAACCATGTCTATAAATACAAATTTTTGTTAACATTCAGGAGTTGGAATCGGGACGCGTTTGTCCTTGATACGGTCCGACCCGACGAGAAATAAAGGTCTGCAAATCGTAAGGCGGCTTTATCTTCATTTACATGTACCAATAGTCCACCCTAGTGGCTTTACTGACAAGCCCACGCATCTAACGCGAGGGTGTGATTAGGAACAGCTAAAACTTAAGAAATGAAGATGATGAAATAGCGGAGAAAAATTTGATAGAGAGAATTAAGTACATGTATACTGAGTAATTAAATCCAACCCTCAAATGTAACAGAAACTATCCATATTCAAGATCTCTCTCAAAAGACACTTAATGAAAAAGGTGAAATAACGAACAGTACCGGTAATCAATCTCAAAATATATCAACAAAAAATAACCGTGTCACTTTGTCAATCTGTGAAAGGACATAAAACTGTCAGTAGTGCCTTAGAGGAGTAGCATCCCTTGTCGATTGATGATTATATTTTTATCTTTAATTCATAAAACTTAAATGTTGTATACGCCTGTATATCTATAAATCATTAAAAATGTCTACAACAGTGCGACATTTAAGTCCGGACACAACAAAGTCCGGACTTTTAGGTACCCTTTCAAAAAGACATAATTTAAAAATTTTCCTGAAGTTTGGTGGAATTTTTTATTCTCATCTCATCATGTCAATTTCAACTTCCACAATGTTGTAGATTTCTTACAAACTTCTCTCAAAACTAAAAATCCCATGGGAGAATGGGGGGATTTTTCATCCCACCTAAAATCCCACCAAAATCCCACGGGAGAAAAAAACTGTGAGGTATTTTTCCTCCCATGGTATTTTTAATCCCGTCATGGGATTTTTTTTACCCATTATTGAAGAAATGGGATTAAAAATCCCATATTAGCTCTATAAAGTGAAATTTGGGAATTTTTATCCCATAGGATTAAAAATACCTTAATATAAGGATATGTGTACTTCACAAAACTTCGTTAGATCACAGTTTAGTACATTAACTAGGTCATTTTGAAGCATCCTCATTGGCGTTGTCATAAACTTTTCAAATTTTTATTTTTTTAACTGATGTGAAAATATTTAGTCCTATTGAAATATTTTTTTTATATTTTATTCATTTGAAAATATTTATTTCTATTGAAATCAATTAGCCATAATTACTAATATCTGTTGATCCACCACAAACTTAAAAGAAATAATATACACTCCCCTTGGATCCATCACTTATGTTTAGATCATGATCACAAATGACATATAAGCTAAATGTTTGAAATCAATAAGCCATAATCACTAATATCCTTTGATCCATCACAAACTTAAATTAAAAGCGATGCTATGACAAATACACATCAGAGAGTAACACAATAAGTACTAGATCTATAGAATAATCTAACTGTGTATTGGGAGAAGTTGTATCTTGGGTCGTCAATGTAATATGTCATCTGAAAAGTAGTTCACTGTGACCTACTCTTGACATTTTATTATTTTAGAAATATTTTAGGTATTAATTTGCTTAAAATCGTTATACGTAGTTGGTGTATCTTAGGTTCTCAGATAATGGCAAGTGATAAGTTAGTCACCATTACCTACTGTCATGTAATTATTGGCTTAGAGTCATTCCAGATATTGGGTTCTTAGTGTGTTTCATTTAAAATGTAGGTCATAATGACCTACCTGTAGACTTTCAAGGCTATATCTATATATACAGGGTATTTATGAGGCTTCAAATAGAGATGGTAGGTTGTACAATATATCAGAAGAACAATTCAAGTCCCTTGGTCCAATTGTTTTTCTATAACATACATTGATTGACTTGTATTGTGAATTAGATATGGAAGGAAACTGAAACCTTACTACCATTCAAGTATCGTGGTACATCATTGTACAAATTAAATGTTATTGAACAAACGACTCATACAAAAGGTTATTACAGGATTTTTTCCCTATTTTGTGCTAAGACGTGGGATATTTAATCCTAACATCAAGATGTGGGATATTTAATCCCATATTCTGCATTTTAGTGGGAGTTTTTGTCCTGTGGGAGAAATAATCCCATTTTTGCATCAACCATGGGATTTTTTCTCCCACATGGGACAAATTATCCCATAGTATTATTTCTCCCATGGGATTTTGGTGGGATTTCAGGTGGCATGAAAAATCCCCCAATTTTCCCATGGGATTTTAAGTTTTGAGAGAAGTTTATAGGAAAACTGCAAAATTGTGGCAGTTGAGATTGATATGATGGGATGAGAATAAAAAATCCCACCAAACTTCAGGAAAATTTTTAAATTATGTCTTCTCGAAAGGGTACCTAAAAGTCCGGACTTTGTCGTGTCCGGACTTAAATGTCGCACTGTTCTACTTTAAAGCCTTGAAATTATCAAATGAAATTATGAATGGTAAAAAAACCCTTAAAAACAGCACAATCTACATACTGCAATGAAGATGGCTTGTTTTAATTGTGGCTAGTGCCTTAAAATGTTACTTTTTCAAAGTAGAGGTATTTTGAGCACCTAGGTCACTAAATGAACTCACTAAGCTTTCATTATGTATAGTGGGATATTTTTTGTGGAGCGATAATTTTTGGAAATTGACCATATTTTCCTATTGTACAAATGATAAATAAGTGTAATAAATATAATTTGTGAAAAAATATCCAACAAGCCCCGGGATTGAAGATCGAAGGGAGGGGGGTCCTATCCACAAGTACGTGTGAATAAGAGGTGCACAAAAACAACTATCATTAAATATTATTCAGTGGTATAGAAGGAGTTGCGGATATGAGTTGGCTACTCTGCAATACTATAGATAGAATGACAGTGTTCATATTTTGCAATGTGAAATCGCAAAGATGTGTCCGATTAAATAGTGAAATAATATGTGCACTATGACATTATGTTACAAAGATTCTTTGAAAGTCTCTACAAATTCATTTAGTAATACAAAGGGGGTTGCAAATAACAGATGGATACCTCAAAGCGTAATAGATGGACTGGCGTACAGCTAGCGGAGGAACGGACATCCCGGCCACTAAAGATTCCCCCGCTTTTCGAGCGAGTGTATAAAAATAGTGATCAAGGAAATGCACAGTTCATAACTATTCATTGACTTTATAAGTAATCGTCTTCAAATTAAATTTCGGTATTACACACATTCATTATGAAATTCATAATCAATTGTGCTAATATGGATGTAAATGTTCTTTTATCATTAATATTTGGTACAAAATTGAATTTTTTTTAAATAGCTGAGCGTATTTAAATTTTTTCATAAGCATACGATGAAGCTAGGAAATAATTTCAAGTAAGTTCAACAAACTACAGTCAAAGTATTTAATTAAATATTAAGAACAATTATCAATCTGCTTTTCTTCAAAAACCAACGCAGTGGCACAAAGTATACCACATAATGAGAAACAAATCACTTTGAAATTGCAACTACCTTGTACATTTCTATTAGACAGCATGTTAGCCTGTTATATCATATGTTGAAGGTATGATTGCGTCTTCGGAATTTCCAAGAATTTTATTAATGCATTAGGAATAAACATTTGAATTACAAATTTTTTGCCAATATTTTTATATTATTTGGAATAAGCAAAAAATTAATAAATAGATATTTTATCTTGCTATTATCAAAAATTGCATTTTAACATAAACGAAAAAAAAAACATTTATATGAAAGAAAACATACAATACAAGCTAAGCTGGATTTTAGGAAGAGTTTTTCGATTTTTTTATGATGCCTTTTGAAATATTTTACTTTTAAGTAATTTATATTATTTATTGAATTTTCATAAACTAAATTTGATATTTCGCAAAGATAAGTACATAATTTCAAGTTGTTTAATTATAATACTCCCTTTGTGATATGATTTGTCATTTAAAGTACAAGGGAATAAATAAGAAGGATAACCAGAAGTCTCTGTCGAGACTGTAGCTCTACTGGGTTGTATTTAAGGAAAATAAAATTGGTATTTCAACTGTAACCTTTAATTAGAATAATGAACTTTGAGTCTCTCTTCGAAGAAAAATTGCAATCAGACTAAAACTGTAGGATGGGGGAGGCTTTTAAGAGAATTAAAAAAAAGAATTTTCTATCTTTAGTAACCATTGCAACACCGTTTACTGAAATCAAAATTGATAAGCAGAATTACGTATCTTAGTGTAGTCTACTTTCATGACAGGTAATATTGAAATCAGAACTTTCAGAATACTACTCCTCCTAACGTTTTGTTATGAGGAGGAGTATTCTGAAAGTATTTCAAAGAAAGAGCAAGAGCCATTTAGGGCATTTTTTGGCCATGAGAAATTCTGAAAAAATCAAAACTGTTTAGTTCAGGTTGCAAATGCAGTATCCTCACTAAGACTGTTCGTGTCCATGAATCTATTGAACATGACGTAATCTACCCTTTAGTCAATGCATTATGCCGTCACAAAATGCGTCATTTCCCCCAAATCCTGTAAATTCTTTTGAAAACGGCCTAAAGTTGAAGCCTTTCTTTAGTATTTCATATAGAGCATAACCTCTATCTCAACCAAAATATGCAATATTGCATAACAAAGATCTCTGACCTGACGATCAAAAAGCATGCTTTAGTTTTTGGGTTATGCGCTGTGCTCATATCTTAATTCTTTGCTTAAAGGAATCAAATACACATGTTTTCTGCAAAATTCAAGAACATTGTATTTTATCAAAGACCGTTTTCCAATAATTAAATTCTCAAAAAGAAAATTTAATAAAGGAAATGAAAGCACTAAGTCTATACTTTATCTTAATACATCAATTGAGAAAGAGGGTGATAGTTTATTAATTGATATAGGGACAGGGCCATTTAGTGCATAAAGTGAATCTAGCCTTTTCTTTTTTATTAATCACGGCAACACCATTATCAAAAATCTGACAAATCAGTGTTAGAAAAGGATGTCTTCACATTGGACGTACAATTTGAATAATAGAATGTATTTATTTTGTCATTTATATAATTTTTTAATTTATGTAATTATTAAGATAAATTTCATGAAATCATTGTACATGTATTACATGTAGTAACAGAAAAAAATTGTGAGCTTTGTTTAGCAATATAAATGCATGCCAAAATTGTTGCGAGTGGAATTCTGAGAGCTGCTTATAGATACAAACATGCTAATTGAATTTTTTTCATGTGTGATGAGCCAAGGCATTGTCTCAAAATTCTATCTGAACAAAGACAATAACTTACAAGTAAAATAAATCTATCTTCTTAATTGGTTTTCAACAATAGATATACAAAAATACACAGATAAACCCTACCTTACACGCGAAAACCATTTACGACGTCACCCATCCTCACACAAATACAAAAGAAAGAATATTCTGAAGTCTCTGGTCTTAAATGCACAGTTTTAAAGGCATATTGGACTTTTATCCATTCAGTTTGATTTTTTTACAAGATTCAAACAACAATTGATTTTAAAAAATGTCACTTGATAGGAAACTGAAATTCTGCAAAGAATTTTGAATACACAAGAAGGCAGTTTCTCAACACAATGTCATATCTCTCCTTATACAAGGCCATAGTCGTCTCCTCCTCTGCATGCGTGATATCCCCCCGGCAGCTGAATAGATCCCGCCTATTCTGCTTGATTTGTCAGCATCTAATATAATACGAGAAAAATTTGAAATATTTTTAATCTGCCTGATTTATCCTTTTCTCCCGTACCGATTTATCTGATTTAATACATATATTAGTATTTTGAGTGAAAGATTTTGTCGTCTATATCAATGTATATATACATTTTTAATTCGAGATAAAAATTTGAAGTAAAAAAAATCTTAATAAGCTGAGAAAATGAAAAACAAGCAAACAAACCCTGTAAATCTGGCTTTTAAAGTTTCTTAGCTTCTTTTTGTTCCAGATTGTTACTCAGTTGTTGTCGCTCTAAATCAATATCTTGCATTTGTCCGAAATCTTGCATAGGTCCTAGATCTTGCATTCGTTCGAGATCTTGCATAGGTCCGAGATCTTGCATTTGTTGGAATTGACCATCACTGAAGCATAAAACCGTGACGAAAATTAAAGCTAAAGTCAATAGACTATTCATTCTTGTTATCTTCATTAATAAAACTTTAAATCTGAGAAGCTCTGCAAGCTTCACTCTATTTATACTCGTGGGCTATATTTTTGTTGATTTTTACAATCCTTAAAACTCGATTAAATTCGTTGTTTTTCTATGTATTAATACGTAGTGTGCGGAAAACATAATTTAACTTTAAGGATTGGAAACATCGTAATTTTAGCTGTTTATTTCCGGTTAAGTGCAGAATTTTGACATATTTACTAATTTAGTACGGGTGTTAGACGATTAAAACCACGACAATTTAGGTCAGATAATAAATTCAATATACTGTATAAAGGGAAATTTTAGCGAGACGCAAATGTAGCGATTTCTGCCTTAAAAATGGTATTTTATTTTCAGCGAGAAGTAATTTAGGCGATTTTAAAATGCTAACTAAAGAAGCTAATACAAATAATACGCAATTAATTTTTAGCGATAGCCAATTTTAGCGATGTCAGCATCCTCCTAATAATGCCAAAATTGAATCCTTGCTAAATATTCTACTTATACGGTATATGACGAATGCCAAAAAGCAAAACTTATTAGGATCTAAACTTTAAATAAACATTCTTATCATTTAATATCAATTAATCCGATAATTTGAGCAAAATTTATGCTATTTCACACGTAACGGGATTAAGAATTAGGTTGTATCATCATCGTCCCTCGTATGTAATACTACAAAGATGCGGAAGAACAGTATATTTAGACGACGGGGAAAACCGTCACATACAACAATTGTTTATTTCCGTTCTTACTCACTGCATTCATTCTTACGTATAGTAACGTTCATATGATGAAATTCATCCATATTTACTTTATTGTTCATTTATAGATTTATCTCTCTTTGATATCCCAAATAAGTAATGTTTTATTAAAATTCATATTATTATCTATAAAAATTTTGAAAATCATTCTAATATGTTAACTTTTGAAAATTGACTTAGAGGTAGGCGGGAGAACAATACTATCGTTCGTGGTTCTTTCAAAGGTAAGTGCTCGTTTTCTAATTTCAAGGGAATGTCTAAAAATTATGAAATAGTTTGCTATACGTCTCCATATCTTATAGATATTAAAACATTTGTACCGGGAGAAAAATAACTGAATTCATCATTCAGATGAAATATATACTCTGCAATATTTTTTTGTCTTTTTAGATGATAGCAAATCAAGTAGAACAGGGGGACTATATTCCGCTGGCGGAGCAGTTCGACGAAGGTGGTGGCTGTGTAGAATCCGACCCTTATTATGTAAATGAAGATCGATAGCCTACTGCTGTGTGAAAAATAGACAGAAATCCAGCTTTAGGTGAATGACATCAAATAGATTCGTGTTGTGACAATGTGTTTAATAAAATTCGATGTATGGATATTAGATGTAGATACGGAAGAAAATCTGTATATAATAGATGAGGATTGAGTGTATTTTTTTGAATCTTGCATTACTTGGTTGCAAACTATGGACATTATAAATGAATATTTACTTTTACTTTAAATTTTTTCTTGAGGCATTTAGAAATTATGGTTTAAGGCTAATCACAGATGGGAAAAACTTAGTAAATACCAGTATGTCTAATAATACATGTATCCAACAAGAACACATCAGTCATTTATATACATGTACATTTGTTTATTAGAATCTACCTTTAATTTATCATGATTATTCCTATTTGTTGTTACTTTTGTTGTTAAGAAATTATTTGTTCATATTAACTTTGCCAAACTCATGTTTCTTTGCTCTAGTAGTAAAAATTATAACATTGGGTTTTGCATATAATTATCTATATTTCTCAAAACTGGTTTTCAATTCTACACGTCAGATATATACAGTTTTTATTACGGTGGTTTAAGTTTCACTCCCACACACATAAAATTGTTAAGGAAAAATTAATATAAATGCTTATCATTTCTATTGTAGTTAAGCGTAGAGCGACAATTGCAGGAATATTTTTACAAGCAAATATATATATCATCTTTAACTATTCTAATCAAATATACCGAAAGGAAAAAGAAACGCATAAGAGCATGATATACATGTATGCGAAAATTTTTTTTACTATGTGGCCGAAAATTTAAAAAATTGGTCAGATGTCTATGTTGGTTACTTTGTACTAAAATCGCTCGTCAAAACTACTCAACCATGAAATGTATGGCGTAACGTAGGGAAAATTATAAAAAGCCAAAAACACGTGCATGCTGATGATGACAATTTTATGATCACATCTCGTAGTGCCAATAGATGCAGTAGAGTTATACATGTAGACATCGTTTTTGCATATTTGCAGTCAGTATAAATTTCTTGCAATCATGGTTTGGCTTATGGAAGTTACATTAGGTCTAGCAAGTGAATTGCATAAGTGAGGAAAAAGGCAAGAACATGTTACCGTGCAGTTTGTTTTCATTGGGCGGGGGATTTGTTGGCTTTGGAATAATAAAGCCACTCTCAACCATTGAGACTACCGTCGGAAGGCTTAAATAATAATCCTATGAGGAAGATAAATGCTCTGGTGAACTCAATGCCCAGGAAAATCTAGGATGCTTCTGATGCACAAGGGAGATGATGAGAATTTTTATTTTAATTTTCGGGGGTATAGACATATCAATTTCAGTAACTCAGAAATTTTCTGTCAAACAAGATTTTGATAACTAGTTGATTAAAGTTGAATTTAAATGTTTGATTACAATACTGGAAAACATATTTGAAATAATAGTTTTAGATTAATTCAAAAGTTTATACTATACGTAATGCACATAATGAACACGGGGAAAGCAAGATCTATACAACAACCACATAAAACCTTTTCGAACAAAGAAGTAAAGTCTGCGTTAAAAAAACTAATTATTACAAAGGTATTTTTAACAAGAGGCCCATTGGCCACATCGCTCACCTGAGAAGCTTTGACCAGTCTGTTCTTTACCAGATTTCCTCCTTGTAATACATAATGCATCCCCACCCTACCCCACTGATCATAATTTAGACATTTTGAAATCTACACTACCCAGGATCCTTCCATGTGCACATAAGTTACAGCTTTTCTGGCCCAGTGGTTCTTGAGAAGAAGATTTTCAAAAATTTTTCCTATATATTTCTATGTAAAACTTCGATTACCCTTTTTCAATTTTTCGAATCACTGGATACCTCAAAGTTTTTCATCAGTCCAACCAAGTTCGACATGCCGAGAAATATTGTACCTGCTAGCCACTTTTCTTGCTAAGTCTGATTTTATCAGTTCTTAAAATCTTAATATTTGGATAAAACCATTTTTTGAGGACAGACAGTAAAGTAAAATTGTTTAAATAATATGCAAGATTGCTATCTTAAAAAATTCGTTTTTAAAGAAAGTGAGTCTTGTTGCAGTACTCGTCGGATTTTACATATAAACTGAACTGAAACTAGTTTGAATATTACATTAATTTGAACTTTTAAGTTTTCATTTTGAGATTTGAAAATTATACCCATGCAACACAGAGAACGTAGGAACATAATTAAATGTAAAAAGATTCTGCATTCTTGTTATTGACCACAAGTTAACCTAAAATACCTCTAGTGGAGGAAAATGTTGTGTTGGATGTTGCTTAAATCAATACATCCAGTAAACAAGTGTCTTCACTTTCCTTATGGGTTGTTGCTTCAAGTAGGGCATATTTTAATCTGTACCTTGTGGAAATTTGATTCGTTAATACTTTTAAAATTGTTTACATACTTATTCCCATAGACCTTAAATTCTATCTTGGTACCCGATCCAACTTCTGATGTTTTGGAGGTCCATTTGCACAGCTCCATTTTTGAATTGTTTGGAAATTTGGGCTTGAATGCTATTCGTTATTTCCATTTGTTTTATCTTAAAACTATCAGATTATTCATAAAAAAACATAGGTAGAATATAAACTCGTTATTTAAATTTCTCCTTTGATTTTTTATCAGAAAATTAAATAATATTTGTTTATCAGTGAGAATTTTAAAACCCATCTACCTGTTATGTATTTTGATATTTAACATACAATCAATCAATATATATCAAGAGTTTAAAAATGATAGAAATTGCAGGGGAGTCATTTCATAAATGTTTCACGTCCAGTAAACACATGCAATGAAGGTATAAAAGTTTAAAGTACTTAACACACTTTTATCGTAAACCGACATTCAACACACTTGACCCCGTCTGAAGTGGTTCTGAAATTGCGAATATGCAAGTGACACACATACATTTGATATGCTCTCATTCAAAAAATCAAAAATAGAGGTCTTACCGTTCATTGTGCCTGCATTCAACAATTATATCGATATCTTTTTTCATCAGCAGACACAAAACATTGGTTGTATAAGGTTCATCATCAGAATGGTTTGTTTCCTGTTTAAGTCGAAGTCCCGAATTCCTCCTCACTCTAACAGTTTTTAAACCGGATATCAGTTTTCAGTTTCCCTGTGATGATATCATTCAAGAACCAGAAACTAAAATTGTAAAATATATAGAGTACACTACTTTTACAAACATTAAAAAAGAAAAAATGCTTTCTTAAGGTGAAATTCGTCATCTGCATTTATATATCAAACAAAAGGCTCAAGGGCCTCATTCTATAATTTTCTACTTGTCAATTATTGAATGAAATTTTAAGATGATTGCTTCGTAGGGAACATATGTGATGGCAATAAAAAAATACTTTTCCAACGACTGCCCCACGTGAGTTGTTCGTGCTGTGTAAAGTTTTCTCACATATATGAAATAAGAATGCCATGCTAGAAAAAATCCAAAATTGGCGACTACAGATATGAAGAAAATACTAAAAGAAGAAGTTTAAAAAGGAAATTTATTGAAATCGCTTGCACAGCTATGCATTGTATTTAGCGGGGAGAATATTAACTGGTTGTAATCTCATGACCGTAAGAACTGAAGGAGCACGTGAGGGGGTGATAATAATAATTTTACCTATGTAAAGAATAATATGGAAAACAAAACTGCGTTATGTTTGTGTCTCCTCAATAATAACGTCCTAGGGGAGATAAGATGCAACCATTCTTGGAAGAAACATTTATATATCCGGAACTTGGTTGGGGGCTCATCAAAATCCATGTACTTATCTAAAGTGAAAAAAATGTTTCAATTCATCTAAAATATCCTTTTTCATTTTTTTTAAAATATCCATTTATATACTAGTAATATATGAATAAATATACATGCTCATGTAGATAAAAACATTATGTATGTATGAATGTATAATAATTGGATCAAATCATGTGCTAATTTTTTTGATAACAAATGCGTGCTCTTCAAATGATGGGGAATTATAATAGCATGTGTACATATATTTCGCCTACTCCAGTTTTGTGAACAGACATTTATATATTATCTTGGACTAATTTTGACACATATTTACCAATTATTGAAATCCGAGTATTTACGTGCTAAGCAAAGCAGTTTTTATCTGGAAAGAACACAATCATTTATATACTTGTTGTCCATTGAATGTTCTCTCCCGAGACACAATCTCTCCCTCCATAAGAAGTCTTGGATATGCAGCTGCAATATGTAGTTTTTTCCCTCATCGACTTACCTTTCCCAAAGTTAAGACATAACTTAGGAAAATCCTAAGATAAGACGAGGTTTGCGAAACGGATAAGTAATGAACTTAGGAAAAAGTTCTTTCCTAAGATATAACTTAGTCCTAAGTAGGCTTTTTGAAACGGGCCCCTGGACTTTTAGGAGAAATTTTTAATAGGGATTGAACGCATTTAGTTTCTGTTTTATTTAAATGGTTCAAATGGAAAATCAAGTGTTGATCAATATCTACATGGCAATTTTATGCATAAAGTGAACCGAGCTCTTTTACGTGTATCTAAGTTGAATACCTCCTTAAGGTACCGACAGTGCGGTTTAGTATGATTTCACGAAGAACAGATGTCCACATTTATCCTGTATTTTCTGTTAATATTCTTACATTATCTTTGCCGGCGTCTGTTTATTAGCAGATTTATTTTTATATTCATATGAAGCAGAATTTATGCGTGAAAAGAAGAAAACGCTTGCTGTTGCCTTCAACTCAACATTTCGATATATCGACGACGTATTGTCAATTAACAAAGATTATTTCCATTCCTACGTCAATACGATATATCCTGAGGAGCTTGAGATAAAAGATACCACAGAGTCTGACACTTCTGTTTTATTTTTGGATATTTTACTTGAAAAAGACGCTAATGGTAGTCTAACAACCAAATTATATGATAAACGTGATGACTTAAACTTTTCTATCGTCAACTTCCCTTACTTATGCAGCAATATACCTTCATCACTTGCGTACGGAGAATATATATCTCAGTTAATTTGATACACAAGAGCATACTCTGCGTATGAACAATTTCTAAAACGAGGTAAATTATTTAAAAGCAAGTTTATGAAACAAGAATATCAGCAGTCTTGTTTAAAATCATCATTCATAAGTTCTATGGTCGATATAATGACCTTGTTAGCAAATACAATTTATCATTGAGTCAAATGCTGACTGCCGTTTTCATACCAATTGTTAGTCCATTGTTAATACACTGAATTGAGGACGGATTTTTCCGTTATTTCTTGATCATGACAACGAGCACACGGCGGATGTGACCGGTCTGCAGGGGATGTTCACTCCTCCATGGCACCGGATTTCACCTCTGATGTTTCGGGGGTCCGTGTTTGCTCTGCTCTTATTTTGTATTGTTTTATCGACTTTGAGATAGATTACTGTTCGTTATCTCCATATCTTTCCAACCTCCCAACAACTGCCAAATCCTTAACAATAGAACAATAATATTTGTTTCTATTTGAGTAACATGATTAAGACGAGCAATATAAAGAATTTCTCAAGATTTCTATCTAACCGCCCCCCACCCTCCAGGAGATTTAATTAGAATATTAAAAGAAATTACAAAAATTACATTAATAATGAAAATCAATGCTTATTTGGTATTTCAATTATTTGATTTCAGCTTAATTTTAAAAGAACCGATTGAATTTAAAAGTATATACCAAACCATGGATCAATTTATCGATCTTGAGAGAGATCGATCAGTTAAAAATCATGTACTTATCTAAAGTGAAAAAGAGTTTAGAATTTACGTTTTTAAGAGATTTTTACACCTGACATCCTTGACAATCAAAAAAGGCATTAGAGTTTTATTACTGTGGTGGCCAAGGCATAAAATATGAATGTGCGGTGTGTATAATGCCCAGTCAGCAATTATTCAGAAACATAGCTGAAACAAGATACACTCCCACCACAAAAAAGTTAAAAAAGAAAAAAAGAAAAAAAATGCCTTAATAAAGAATACTGTAAAAAACATGGCAAATATATAATATATGCTTGTATCCTTGGGTCACCTTGGTAATTTAACTATGTTAACTTTTTATGAATGTCAAGGAACTTATTGGTACCCCTCCTTCCCGAATGAAAAAAAAAATTGCTTCCCCCCTTCCCACCGAAATTGCTTCCAACGGGCCTCGCTGTAGTATCTGAATGATGAAGCTTAAACCAATATGAGCTGCATGTTTGACATTGGAAAATTTTATTGCAAATTTGTAATTAACTATTTCAATGACAGAAAAATAGAACATTTATAAACTTCTGATGTTCATTATGCGATGGAAGAACTTTTTATACGCTTTGATTGAAGCAAAATTGCATTATTGTCATCCTGTACAATAATGATTTCTTATACATGTAATATATAATACTGTATATTCGATTGTACAGAAATATTTCTTCTAATTTTTTTAAAAAATAGGGATTAGAGTTATTAGAGGCATCAAAAGGGCTTAAATTAAATACAAATTCATAATAATAACACATTTTACCAGAAAAATAAAATTCTCAAAAAATGCAGCTCATATTGCTTTAAAGTATACACGCTATATCTTGCGCCAGTTTGAACAAGATCGGAGATTTATATATCTTGTTTATCATTAAAAGTTACGAAAGTACTGTAAATTACAACATTAAAATTAAACGCGTTATGAAGTTATCATATTATAATTATTCATATTCCTGCTAGGAGAGAAATACAATACATGTTGCTATTTGAAATAAATCCATCACGTGACGCCGTCGCTACTTTTAGATTCATAAACAAACATGGTTTGAAGAAAACAAGGTAGGTCGTTTGAGATACTATTCACTTTTGACATGGATGGCAAGCGTCTTACTCTTATTGATATCTATATTTTAATGTAATCAATATCAACCATCTACTCTGTTATGATGCATATTAACCTTTTATTATGATAACTGTTGTCAAAATATGCAACATGCCTTGTCTATGATTTCCCGTGGACATTCGTGTCTATATATAGGCCTACTATTTACGCACTTTCTTCATCAATATTCATGAAAAGATTGATTTCTTAATTGCCAGATATTGCTTATTTGTTTTGTTATTACAACAACGTTTATAGTAAAATTTTGTGGAAAGTATTATTTTTCATTACACTTCATGTGTTTCAAATCTTTTATCATTTTGTTTCACTCAAAATTTGTGGTTCATAGAGCGTGTAGGACTTTAAAATAGGGTCGAATATGCGAATGTTTCGTCATAAAAGTGTACTTTTAAGGTATAGTGGGTCTTCTCTCCATTTTTCTGTAAACCAAAAAAATTCACTCTATCGCAATCTTTTAGGATTATCTTTCAAAAAAATGGTGCGAAGACCCACTCGCATTGAAAAAAATGTTAACGTACGAAAAAGAAGATCGTTTTTGTTCTCTTAAATCTCTTAATTCTGTTTTTGCTTTTTCATAGGCAAGTATTTTCAGTTTTTGTGAGATTTTTGTAAACTATAGGGATTTTACATTAAGTATACTTTAATATTTGATGAGATATGACATAAAATTTGGATATAATTGAGATTAAATTTTTCACTTTTTATCTGTCGCGCTATAGGCATTTTTGCCCGCCTAATACGCCCATCATCTTCTGAATACAAGAAACTTCAAATTTAATTAAATAAAACAAAACTGGCCACAAACAGGACTGATCAGCTTTCAGACTTCTTTTATCACGGTGTGTCACTGTGAATTTTAAAAATCGCTGAAGTCGTATTCTCGACGTTCATATTAAAAATACGAAGCAAATCAGCTCAGTTTGTATCGTTGAAACTCTTGCCTTATTACCATCAAATTCATATTATTACTTTCAATATTCTTCCTCAGTCTTTGAACAAACCAGTACAAATCGATGGCGTTCTCGGTCTGCAAGTTTCGCTCTTGAGCGTTGTCGTTAATGTCAACATGGCCCTGTTAAGGACGAAATATTCTGAAGTAAAACTTCTGACTTAAACAACATTCGATAAGTTTTTATAAGTTTATTTACTGATAGCTTAACAAATTTAGTTGAACTCTATCGAAATTCATCCGGATTATGTTTCTTTCCGGTATAATGTATTCATAAACCATATAGAAATAACGGATTGTATGGAGGCCTCATAGAGAAAGAAAATCGTTATTGGAATTTACAAGCACCTTACTTTCTTATTTTTCTTTTAATAAAAATAATTCCCATACCTAATGATAAACAAGGTACCCATCAAGTCCGCCATCTTGGTTTTTCGAAGTAGGTCATTCACTTGTATTTTAGTCTGAAACACCGTAAATTAAATCCCCTGCAAACATATTCTTTCTGTTTCCCGTCTTTCGAGGTCTAAACTTACGGCCAGTGTAACTAAAAGGGCACATCACCCTTGCAAACATTAAAAATCACTCGCCAAACTCGATCTACTGCTTCAACAATGCGTGAAATATCCAAGGGGGGGGGGGCGTAACGTCAGGTACCTGTGTTGGAATTATAAGAATTAAACGTTCTTTTTGATAAATTTATCGATGTGAAAACTCTTGACATTTTACTCACAAACTTAACATAAAAGTGTATTGCACTTTTATTTAGTTTGTAAGTAAAATGTCAAGAGATTACAAATCGATAATTTTTTTAAAGGACGTTTAATCCTATACTATTCACCAGATTGAAAAAAAAAGGCGAAAATTGCATGCTTTAAACACTTTGATAACAGAAAATTTATTTTATCTATAAAGATTCACAAGGTGAATTATAGCCACCCCCTTCCCCTAGAACAAGAAATATCACACAAGTATTTTCATAAAAAAATAAGGGCCTGTAGACTAATAACTCCGCATGTCTCATTTCTTATTGAATTGATTATACTTTTATTTTTTGTTATAGATCAGTTCTCCACACTGACTAATGACGAGGTGTCCGTATTATTCTGTTTTCTGTGTTCTGACTCCGGTCCTCCTGACTTCTCTGACACAGGGTGGCTGGACTTGCTTAATGAGACACGGCATAGAGTGTACCGAGAAGAGAATCCTGTAACACGTGAGGAAGCACAGCAGACTCTGGACAGACTTAAGTCACGTGATTACCTTTGGAAAGATCGGAAGAAGATTACAAAGAACACAAAGGATGAGACAATGTATAGGATAGCATCAATGAAGAGTGATATACCATTCTATTACAGTAGTTATGACACAGCCAGTGTGTACCTGAGGTCAAAGGAATACAACAGAAAACCTGGTGAAAAGTGCGTCATAAGTGAAGACAGTATCAATGATGACTTATTGATACGCCGTCTACAGATGAACATACTGACTCACGTCACCATGGAGGGCATTGATATATATTATGAGATACACCAGAGATGTAAGTCAGGGTACAGAAATGTAACTTTTCAAAAAAAATTATTAAAGTTTCAATTGTTTGAATGAATTCTTTAGAAATTAATTAATCTCTATTCGTTACTTTAGATTAATCGTGTTATGATTCCTTAGATGTTGTCTATTACATGAGGCATGAACACTGTGGCTGATGCTTTTACTCCATCTTAAGAAGCTTTACACTCTTTTAATATGGACAACTGAAACTCTTTATTAGATTATCTTTATACTTTAGTGCATAAGTTTACTTCCTTGAACATTAATATTTAGGTTGAAATTATACGTTTAACACTGTGACAATAATCGATCATCTTCTTCCACAGTAAATGTTTCAATCCAAATAATAACAGAGAGTGAAGATAAGATAAAAAAGTTTCTGTCGAAATTGAGAAGAAGAGGAAAGGCTGTAAAGTGCAGAGGAAGGTCACGGGGCAGTTTAGATCACGTGACTTGGCTCTGGAGATACGGAGATGACGCACGACCAGACATCGTGAGATCCTGTATAGGTCTCCATCCACACAATGACATTTACATCATCGACAACAAAGCTTACAAAAAACCAAGTAAGTAAATACATATCTTTGATTTTTTTATTCAGTTTGCGATATATTAACGAAATAAAATTTCAATAAAATTGAAATTTTACAGTAAATTTTGATAAGATACAGGCTAAAAAAAAGGGGCATACATTTTCGGTAAATAAAATAGTGCACACCAAACATAAAACTAAACCGTATTCTGCAAAACACTGAAAATATTTCATAATTAAGGTAATGTATTTTTTAAATTGTTTCATAATAACACAAAGCGCACGCTGGATATACAGGGATCCATACCATACTATACTGATTTTACCCAGTGTAGTCGACGTCTTCAGACGTACTGATGACGCAGTCTTGGTGATTCTTAGAATAAAGAGCTCATAGATATGTCCTTCCCCGATCTCTATTCCCAAAGTCTACCATATAAGTAAGTTTAATAAATATTGAATCCACAAGCAGTCCCCCCCCCTCCTACACACACACACACACACACACACCATGTCCTATTAAAAAAAGATGATGGGCTATAATTCTGTTTAGCTCACGTGAGCCGAAGGCTCAAGTGAGCTTTTCTGATCACATTTTGTCCGTCGTCCGTCCGTCTGTCTGTCCAGCCGCTTGTCTGTCCGTCCGTCTTTAAACTTTTCACATTTTCGATTTCTTCTCAAGAACCAATGGGCCAATTTTAACGAAACTTTGTACAAAGCATCATTGGGCTAAGGGGAGTTTAAATTAATAACATGAAGGGCCAAATCCCCTTACTAGGGGAGATAATCAAGAAAAGACAAAATTAGGGTGGGGTCACTAAAAAAATCTTCTTCTCAAGAACCGCTGAGCCAGGAAAGCTGAAACTCATTTGGAAGCATCCTTGGGCATTGTAGATATTAAATTATTAAAATAATGACCCCCGGGGATAGGATGGGGCCACAATAGGGAATCCAATTTTTTACATAGAAATATATAGAACAAATCTTTAAAAATCTTCTACTAAAGAACCACTGGGCCGGGAATGCTGAAACTTATGTGGAAGCATCCTTGAACAGTGTAAATATTAAATTGTTAAAATCGTGACTCCTGGGGGTAGGGCGGAGCCACAATAGGGAATCTAAATTGTACATAGAAATATAGAGAACTTATCTTTAAAAATCTTCTTCTCAAGAACCACTGGGCCGGGAATGCTTAAACTTATGTGGAAACATCCTTGGGCAGTATAGATATGAAATTGTTAAAATCATGACCCCCCAGGGTAGGGCGGGGTCACAATAGGGAATCCAAATTTTACAAAGAAATATAAAGAACAAAACTTTAAAAATCTTATTCTCAAGAACCACTGGGCCAAGAAAGCTGAAACTTATGTGGAAGCATCCTTGGGTAGTGTAGATATTAAATTGTTAAAATTATGACCCGCCGGGATAGGGCGGGCCACGATAGGGAATCCAAGTTTAACATAGAAATATGTAGAACAATTTAAAAATGTTCTTCTCAAGAACCACTGGGCCAGGAAAGCTGAAACGTATGTGGAAACAGCCTTGGTTAGTGTAGATATTAAATTGTTTAAATCATGACCCCCGGGAGAAGGGCGGGGCCACAATAGGGAATCAATCCAAGTTTAACATAGAAATTTATAGAACAAATCTTTAAAAATCTTCTTCTGAAGAACCACTGGGCCTGGAAAGCTGAAAGTTATGTGGAAGCATCCTTGGGTAGTGTAGATTCTAAAGTTTTAAAATCATAAAAGGGAAGGGGATAGTGGGGCATGATAGGTATAGCAAGAGGGAAAATCTGGTAAAGAACTGCATCTCCCAAGTTACTCAGGTGAGCGATGTGGCCCATGGGCCTCTTGTTTCATTATTATCACACAATAAAGCACTTCATATGAGATGCATAGAGGTACATGTACGGTATCGACTGAGGCATCCCGAATCCTTTTGTGGCATAAATGGCCAGACATGTAGCTGTGTAACTAAACAAATATAATTTCCTTAGTGAGAATGACAAGAATTTGAGCAGAAATACACCTAAAATTTAAATTTGGTAGAAACAATTGTTCGTTTAATTTAACCTCTAATATCCTCTATTGACTGCATGCGAGTAGTTCTGATTCTGTGAGTTACTCGGGTGACCTTTTGTGTTTAGATTTAATTTCATCCCTCGTCATCTATTAACGTTTGTACTTTCTGAACTTCTTCTTTGGAACAACTGAGCAAGTATGTATTACTATTACTTAAAATTACACCAATGTTAACAATGGTTTTCATGGGATAAATATTAAGAGCCAGTCCGCGAGAAAACCATGCAAAATTAAAAAAATCGTCCAAATGGAAGGTTGCAACTTGGGAATTTTAAGTGGCTTAAAATTTTCTACTTAAAGGTAGAAGTCAGAATATCCACCAAAAAATGTCGAACCCTGCATCTATTTTTAGTAACAGCTCATTTGCATATTTGTCGAAAATCACACAAAATTTAATGGAAAATGAATACAAATTGATCAAGTCAAAAAGTTACCATTTGTCATCAGTTTACTTTCAAATTTTATTTTATTTTCAAAGTCATGGTCCAATTAACACAATTAATGAGGAAAAACTTAATTTAAATAAATATTTTATTTTTGGCACATCTATTTATAGATCCTAAATAAATGAGTATGATTTTTTAGCCATTTTTAGATGCTCATTTCTCTCAAGACCAAGGCTGAAATTAAATTAAATTAATTGTTACTTTAATAATGATCTAAGGTCTACTCTGTATTAAAATATTGAGCTTGGGAAATAATATCTACATGATGTAAATTAACTTTGAAATACCATATTTTGCTACAATTTCACATATTTTAAATAACAGACTTTTACCATATTTTTGGATTATTTCTATGATATTTAAATGAAAAAGAGAAGATTCTTAATGTAATATATTTTTAGAAGAGGAAAAACTGATTTGAATTCTTCATATAACTTTCTGTTGCTTATTTTAGCCCCTTGTTACCAATTTGCTGGAGTTAAATTGTTATCTCCCCTTGTTGGAACTCTTTTGTATTATTGGGTAAAAAGTGACAGGTATGTCAATATGGAAAGAAGTCATGTATGAGCATTTTTTCTTCACCTAGGGAGTTGTTGTGGAGCATTATTGCACTATGAAAGAGGAAAAAATTATTTTAAAATATTTGAATGTAAGAAAGAAACAAACAACTTAGCTTGAATAAACAAATAACAGGCCCAGAGGAAGCAATTTCAGTGTGGGGGAGGGGGGACAACCTACATTATCAACTACCAAGAATTCCATAGAAAGTAAAAATAAATAAAAGGTCATCATATATTTTTTTTATTTTGGGCATTATACATGTATAGCTATGTTTTCTATAGGGTTCTGTCCTCGGGGAATCTACATGTATTTCATGGTAATTAACAGTTACAAATTTTTTTCCTAACATGTAATTGAATAGGAAATTAAATCAAACAGTAACATATTTTTAATCAAAATATACATTTGATATTTTGTTTAAGGCACCTGGCCCCGTTCAAGTTTAAGATCATTTTATTCACTCAAACCATTTCAGGTCAATGAGGACAATGAAGAATATATTTACAACATACAAATTCAGGTCAGAGGTACAAGTAATCAAAATATGAAATTCAAAAGGAAGAGAAAAACACATATGAAACATGTAATAATGAAATAAGCGAGGGGAAAATCATGGAGGACTCACTAACTAAAATCATATATTTTCAATATAAACGTACGTATTTTTCTTAGTGTCTTAGCAACTTGTTTTGTCATCAGTTGAGAAAATATATTAAAGAATATAAACAGGTACCAGTATTTGATTGCATACTCTCAACAAATTCAAAAATAATTGGTAATTTCAATCTACATGTAAATTGTCTACGTTTCATAAATTTAGTGTGTTTTTGAGTTAACCAAACACCGTCATTCCTAGGCATATTTTTAATTTTACATTACATGTGTTACGTAACATTCCTATATTGATAAAGTCAGATCTCCCATTAAAAATCATCAGCTCAAAAGGAGATGCCACCGATTTAGGTACCTCATTGATATAGGACCCCCCACGATAAATATTGGCAAAATTATTCGGGGGAGGGTACTAACCCCCCCAAAGAAAACATGAGTCGTTACTGCAGCCAAAACTTTGCTAGTTTGCAGTACAAAGTGGTAAAAATTTAAAACTGGCGACAAACATGATAAAAAACAGAATTCATATTCAGTCATTAAGGGTATTTCGAATCACCCCGCATTTCGCGACACTCGGTAATTTACCTTAATTAATTCGTTAATTTGCTATCCTTCTCGTAGAAAATTTCCGTGTTTAAACGTTGCAGAATATTTCTCATCGATGTTGTGGCGTTGTTGGTGGATGAAATCTAGCATAATAGGGATTGATAGAACGGCAATTTTATGAGCTTTCATGAGCTTTAATAATTCTTTATTACATCTCAAAAATGTGTATGTTACAACCGCATTTGTAGCCCCCTACAGTTTAGGGTATTTCGAATCACGTACATGTATCATGTGCATGACCGCAACTAAAGAAATTGCACACCTGCATACTTGTTAAATGTCCGATATTTTTTATAAAATCGGTTTTCTTTACATGCAAGTGACCTATGAAAATTTTGAAATGGAAAAGCTGTGTAGCTTGACCAGTGTTGATCCTTTTATCATACATGTGTAAATATGGACTTGCACGCATATACATGTACACATATATGTACACTTTGCACGCATGCAGTGATTTATGTCATATTTAATTAATAATTGTGATACATATATCTAAACAGGAGCTAGTTATTATTCCTTTTCACACATTTCTTTTATTATCATCATTATTACATGTATATGATCTTTTTGGGTAGCCGATTCGTAGAATTATATTTTCAATGTTAATTGTTTTGCAGCGAAAAAAAAATCACAGGGGCAAAAAAGTTATATAATTATATTTACTGGACATCAATTTATAGTCATGTAATTTCTTAAACCCCTATTTTCTTGGTAATAATTGCTTTTCTGCATGATCCGCTTCTGAAAAGATGTTTTATAGTGCGAATAAAGACGGGGGTGTTGATAACTTTTAAATAAACAAGAACAATGAACATTGATGAAGAAATATTTAATTCTTTTTATTCTTGGAGCATTTTATAAACAATACTAACTAGTTCATCAATGATGATGATGTTTTCTGACCGTTTTCATCACCTATTTACCTGGTGATTCGAAATACCCGGAAGTGATTCGCAATACACTAAAAAGGTGTAATGAGATTTAATGTCCCCTCGCTTTCGCGAAAGCGGGGGACAAAAATTATATTCTCTCTCTCTCTCTCTCTCTCCCTCTCTCTCTCTCTGAATCTATTACACGTCTTTAAAAAAGCCTTTTTCATATGGATTATCATATTCTTTTTGCTTAATAACGGAATGCATGAGTAGACTTAATTTCCTCAGTACTGCGGGGTAAAGGGAAATTTTAATTTTAAGGAAGTGAAACTTATAAAACGTTAAATATTAGCCCGATACTTGAAAATCGCTTCCCTCTAAGTTGTTGCACACATGGAATTTATAACATTTATTGATAAACTACTTTTACATGTTTTTGTTTTGTATCTATGATACAGAACCCGTCTCGTTCTCGAAATACCGGGGTAATACTTAAAAGAAAAATTAGTAACGCCAGGTGCCAGTGCAGGCATTGTATAATCTTATGATTAAAAATAAAACGATCTTGACGCAATTCTTGTGATGTTGATAAATTTACACTATCATTGATCATGATTCATGACCATTGTACATAACTTGAATATGACATACCATCATATTTCATTTTTTATTTTTAGATAATAATGATAAATTCGGAAACACATGTCGTATAATTTCCTCTATAAAAGTTATTCAGGATAAATTACAGAGTTTTTACAAAAGAAAAGACTCACAACTTACACAAAATTTATCTATTTCCGCGTTTGATCTTAGTAAGGTTTGAATGCTTTTTTATGTGTACGTTACCTAGACATTAGGTTTTCGGCCTTTTTATTGTACAATAACCAGAAACCGTAAAATTGACTTTTAATGATCTCCCGAGAACACATTATTAATTAGACAGCAATTAATTGTCATCTTGATTAGGTAATAGATTTAATTAGTACTTCGTGCTTACTGCCCAGTTCTGTCTAAAATAATTCATTTATACATGTCCCTTTTCTATTATCTTTCAAAATATGAGCAGTAAGAGTTTGTATTACATGTAATTATCTACGTTATATTCGATAATGTCTGTTTGCAAGATATATTGTACATGTACAAATGCATCTTGGTGGGAAAATAGATGTCTTTTTAAATTTTACAACTGGGACCGACAAAGGTTTTTAGCTCACCTGAGCCGAATGCTCAAGTGAGCTTTTCTGATCACATTTTGTCCGTCGTCCGTCCGTCTGTCTGTCCGTCTGTAAACTTTTCACATTTTCGACTTCTTCTCAAGAACCACTGGGCCAATTTTGACCAAACTTGGTAGAAAGCATCCTTGGGTGAAGGGGAATTTAAATTGTTAAAATGAAGGGCCAAGTCCCCTCACAAGGGGAGATAATCAAGAAAAGACAAAAATAGGGTGGGGTCTTCTTCTCAAGAACCACTGGGCCAGAAAAGCTGAAACTTATGTGGAAGCATTCTGGGGTAGTGTAGATTCTAAATTGTTCAAATCATGACCCATTGGGGTAGGGCGGGGCCACAATGGGGAATCCAAGTTTTACATAGAAATATATAGGAAAAATCTTTGAAAATCTTCTTCTCAAGAACCACTGGGCCAGAAAAGCTGAAACTTATGTGGAAGCATCCTGGTGTAGTGCAGATTCTAAATTGTTCAATTCATGACCCCCGGGGGTAGGGCGGGGCCACAATGGAGAATCCAAGTTTTACATAGAAATATAAAGGAAAAATCTTTGAAAATCTTCTTCTCAAGAACCACTGGGCCCTTAGAGCTGAAACTTATGTGGAAGCATTCTGGGGTCGTGTAGATTCTAAATTGTTTAAATCATTACCCCCGGGGGTAGGGCGGGGCCACAATGGGGAATCCAAGTTTTACATAGAAATATATAGGAAAAATCTTTGAAAATCTTCTTCTCAAGAACCACTGGGCCAGAAAAGCTGAAACTTATGTGGAAGCATCCTGGGGTAGTGTAGATTCTAAATTGTTCAATTTATGACCCCCGGGGTAGGGCCGGGCCACAATGGGGAATCCAAGTTTTACATAGAAATATATAGAAAAAATCTTTGAAAATCTTCTTCTCAAGAACCACTGGGCCAGAAAAGCTGAAACTTATGTGGAAGCATCCTGGTATAGTGTAGATTCTAAATTGTTCAAATCATGACCCCCGGGGGTAGGGCGGGGCCACAATGGGGAATCCAAGTTTTATATAGAAATATATAGGAAAAATCTTTGAAAATATTCTTCTCAAGAAGCACTGGGCCCTTAAAGCTGAAACTTATGTGGAAGCATCCTGGGGTAGTGTAGATTCTAAATTGTTCAAAGCATGACCCCCGGGGGTCAAGAACCACTGGGCCAGAAAAGCTAAAACTTATGTTCACATGGAAGCATCCTGGAGTAGTGTAGATTTCAAAATGTCTAAATTATGATCAGTGGGGTAGGGTTAGGTCGCAATATGTATTTAAAAGGGGAAAATCTGGTAAAGAACAAAATGGTCAAAGCTTCTCAGGTGAGCGATGTGGCCCATGGGCCTCTTGTTAAAATTTAATACGCCCTTTCTCTATACGTCAAGCATTTTTTAACATAATACCATATGATTCACGAGAAGCGCAGAAAGAAGGATCATATAATTATATTCTTTACGGGACATATTTTTGGTTGTCCTTGGGCAATTTCAAGTCAAGGATTTTAATTTGCCCCAAAACATGCATAAATATTGAAAACAGGCAAATGCGCTCTCTGTTATTACCGGGTATGTCTTAAACACAGGCCTTTAGATCGCTAAGAAAAAAAATTAAGGTGTCTTTTTTTTGTATCTGTTTGTAAAAAATATCTTTTTTTACACACAAATTTTTTAAGCAATCCAAAGGCCTGTGGTCTTTAATACAAAAAAGTGCATGTATGTATTTCATTTCACTTGCATTTTAGACACTATATTTACACGCACTATTATAATGTAATATTTAAAATAAATATCAAATACTATTGAAAGATTTCATTTCTCAAGAGCCCTTAGAACAATTTCCCCAAAGAATTCTAATTCCATGCTATTTTTCCAAAATATTTATATTAATGCAGTAAGACCTTTCTGCCCCTGGTCTATGATAAAATAAATGAAATCTAAAACTTGCTCGATTTGAAACCGTGTAGATCAGCATTTGAGACATTTCATTTGGATAAGATGAATTAATTGATCACTATCTTATTAACACATACCTCTTAGCAAAACTGATTTACATTTACCTTGAGGTAAATGACATAATACATCTTTTGCTGAAAATTAAAACATTTCCATTTTTGAATCAGGTGTCGGGTTCTACATAGAACCGCACTTGCATTATTGACGCACATATACAGCTGTAATGATTGACAATGTTTTGAACCTGAACTAGACAATGAATTAAAGTATATTGATCTTAAATAAATCACAATATTCTTTTTATTTAATTTTTAGTTGATGTAACCGCCGGCGCCATTTGTACGCATGCGTACATACAAAGTTACTACATATCCGGAAGAATACGATACCGGAAGCGATACACAGATATCTACTGCTCAGATAGCTGCTGCGGTGATATCAATTCACAATATTGCTGTGACTTCATCCAAGGACAAAACACGTAATTTTATCATTATATTATACTAATATATAAATATAGAAGATATAAGATATTCAGCTACCAAGCTAAACTTTTTGAAGCGAAATACACTTTAAATTTGGTTAATAAATATTAAGAGAACTTGTGTGCATTAAGTGCCATTTGTGTAATATTTCAACATCCAAATAAAAAATTAGAATGAAAAAAATTTTCAATAATTACTTCAAATTAAGGAAAAAATCCTTATAAGATTTGTTTTGTATTACTGAAGCCGTACCTTACAGTTTGTATTCAGTACAAATTTTATTAATAAAAATAAAATCTTAGGACGACAATCATGTGTACATGTGATATTTACTTGTATTATTTGCAATTTGATAATTTTAAACGCGATATTGATAAGAAACATACGGAAGTGTATTGCTGCCACTTGAAAAATAAATATTGTAAGTCGTACGTACGACATAATAAGTCGTACGTACGACATAGTAAGTCGTACGTACGAGATACTAAGTCCTACGAACGAGATACTATGTCGTGAGTACGACATACTAAGTCGTACGTACGACATACTAAGTCGTACGAACGACATAATAAGTCGTACATACGACAAAATATTAAGTCGTACGAACGACATAATAAGTCGTACGTACGACATAATAAGTCGTACAAACGAGATAATAAGTCGTACGTACGAGATACTAAGTCATACAAACGAGATACTATGTCGTACGTACGACATAATAAGTCGTACGTACGA
>PRKT01000081.1:559845-602345 GCA_003671525.1 Saccostrea glomerata | reverse complement strand
GTACGACTTATTATGTCGTTCGTACGACTTATTATGTCGTTCGTACGGTTATTTTTTTCATAAGTACGGATATCTCTAAGGTCAATGTCAAAAGGTCAAGGTACATGTAATTGGTTATCCAATGAAAGGTCTTGCCACAAAGAATACATATGTGAAGTATGGAAGCCCTAGCCCTAACCCTTCAAAAGTTATGACAAAGGTTGATAATTTTAAAAAGAAGGTCAAACTCCTAGGTCGAAAGGTCAAAGTTCTTGATATTAATTTAAAGGTCTTGTCTCAAGGATTAAATATGTAAAATATGAAAGCACTAGGCCTAACCTTTTAAAAGTTATGGTAAAAATTTACTTAATAAAAGTAAGTCAAACTCCAAGGTCGAGATCATAGGGTCAAAGTTCTTGGCATCCAATGAAAGGTCTTCTCACAAGGATTACATATGTGAAGTATGAAAGCTTTAGTCTTTACCGTTTAAAAGTTATGACCAAGGTTAAATTTTTTTCATAAGTACGGGCGGACATATCCAAGATCAACGTCAAAAGGTCAAAGTTGTTGGTATACAATAAAAGGTCTTTTCACAAAAAATACATATATGAAGTAAAATAGTCCCGGTATCTACTGTTCAAAAGATATGGACAAAGTAAAAGTTTGGAAATTTTGTGTAAAAGTGGGTCAAACTCCAAGTTCAAAAGGTCAAATTTTGTAGTACCCAAAGACAGGTCTTGTCACAAAGAATACAGATGTGAAATATAAAAGTCATAGCTTCATCAAATTAAAAGTTATGGGCAAGGTTAAAGTTTTTGCGGACAAACAGACAGAGAGAGGCAGCTAGACAGACAGACGGATGGACACGACAGAACTATATACCCCCGAAACTTTGTTTACGGGTGCATAAAAATCTTTTTTCAGCTTTTATTACATGTAAGACGTGTATCTACAGTAAAACATGTCTAATCTGAACTGTATATTATACAATATAATATACAACAATCTTCTTCAAGAAGAGTAAAATTTTTACCCCTTTGTCTACATTTCAATGCAAACTTTATAACAGTATACAGTTTATTTTGCTTATCATTATGATTGTGATTTCAGATCGGTGAGTGAGATAGTCGGCATTGTTATAGGAACATTGACAGGATGCCTGGTGTTGCTGTTCTTCTGTGTTTGTGTCTGGCTGGCTACGTCTAAACAGCGCCGAGACAACAGGCAGGGAGGACCAAACGTACCGCACATTAGTGGAAGTAAGTCTGACATGTATCAAATATATTGTATTGGAGCACCCCCCTAAAACCCCCAAAATCTTTCTGATACATCCTACTTTTTAGTACAAAGAATGCACGCTCTGACAATTCCTGATATGAGTTTAAAATAAAATATTCTTTTCATGTATCTTTTTATAATACAAACTTACAAATTTCAATCGAATCATTACTCTTTACAAGTATTTAGTGAAATACCCTTTACATTTACATAAAGATAGTTGAATTCTTAACTACAATACTGTATTTTTAGATTTGCGGCGGAGTACACAAGGGGACATAAGTCTGCCTCCTACCTACGAGGAGACGGTATTAGGTTATGAAAATAATGGCTTCTCCCCGGAATGGTACTCTCAGCCACCTTCATACAACGACGTATTTAGTGACGAGACTCTTAAAAGAGAACGAGATACGGAATATTTTCCCGAAGATCCGAACGTAAGCAGTCAACAAAGTGTTAGTCATCCGGCCATTCGGAACACAGACGTTTACGTTAACACCAGTGAAATCTCGCGAGATTTTAATAGGTCCGAGAGTGTGACTTCAGATTCTATATTGTTACAATACAACAGAGAAAATGATATTATAGTTACAGATATTAATGCTGACCAAGTAGACAGTGAAACAGAGAGGACTGAAGTAGGTGAAAGTTCAGCGGTGGCAGTGACAGAACCTCGAAGTTCTATATATAGTATAGGCTGATATTTTGAGGGTATAATGCTTTACTGAATAGAGAAAAAATATCCTTTAGGGTTTAGGCATTTTCTAGACCCATGGGACCTGATAAACGAATCTGATTTGCCTGTGATAAACATTTATAAACTTTATCTCAATTTATGTTTTCATGCATAATCATATTTTGAAATATTTATAACAGCAGATTAAATTATTTATATTTAACATGTATAAGTCATAATGAAGCGTTTATTATCCCCTCGCTACAGAGTTGGAAAGGATGTGGTAACTTGCTTGTGTTTGTGTGTCTTCTTTCTTGGTTCTAGTAATGTAACAAAACAGTGGATTGTGACTTTCTTTTTTTCAGCTATATAAACTAAATAGAAGAATATTTACCTACAATATCCGTGGGAAAAAAACTGCAACGACAGAGCAATTTGAAAAAGCAATTTGTAGTTCAAAGTTGTTTTGCCATAAATTAGTCAAACCTTGTGGTTTGAACATATTTAATTGCGGTAAATATAAAAAAACGAAAGTGTTAAAAACTTAAATCGCCCTCTTCCTACATGAAATATCACAACAGGTCGAATTAGTAGTGTCAAACAGTTGGAACAGAATAAATTGCTAGTAACTTAAATTTACTCACAATGTAGACATATACGAGGGCTGTTCAATAAGTAATGCCCCGAGCTCTATGACACAAAAAATAGAAATCCTATGACATTAAGCTTGACTTCCTCTCATTTTTAATGAATTGATTCCAGTTAATATGACCACTTTTCACCACAAAGTTTCACCATGAGAAGCTAGAAAACAAGGGTCATTTGAGACATTGTATTATAAATGAATGGTAAAGAGTCAGTAAACTAGAGTGAAATTAAACAAAATGTTACATGCTTTATGAAAGCTGCTGTTAAGCTCGTTACACTGAAGGATCTCAAAGAAATATTTACTGAAATATTTGTTTTATTGACACATGAGCAGGTGGATTTCAATCAACAACATCAATAAATGGGTGCTGTCCTTGGCGACAAAGACTTACAACAACCAATTCACTGTTTTTCAAAATTCAACAAATGTCACTGATGATGTTTGACTGCCTTTAAGACACATAATAAATTTGATAGACATCATTTTGGGGTAGTTCACTCTGTTTTAAAGAAACATTTGACAGTAAAAAAAGCTTTAGTACTTAATGGTCACTTTATATTTTGAAAAATGAGTGAAAACGACAGCGTTTAAAAATATCAAACCAATTATTTTTAAAAAGTCAAAAATTGTAGTTATCCACATATGTCTGAAATAACAGGATTCGTTGTATTTAAATTCTGCCAAACTTATGTAGTTTTAGATGAAAATCTTTCTTTACCCCGAAAGAAAATAAAATATGCATATAGATCTATACGTGTCAATGTTTTCAGTTTAAATTACTAAGTTGAAAAAACAGCAGTGTGAAAATATGGAATTTTCATGGAAAATAAGTGTTTTGATAAAATGAATATTAATTGGAAACTCCAACAATAATACTTGTTGACATGATATTTTGTATAGTACATATACCGGTAACCTTTTAAATAAGGTTAATGTGTAAGTCGTATAAAAATGATTGCTTGAAATGCTAGTTTTTATGCAGTTTGGAATCTGATTAATATGTCTGACTTCTTTTTGATCTTTTTGAACATACAATGAATTTCAGCATACACATGCACTCCACTCCCATGAAATATATATAAGTATAAAAACACGTCTCCAAGGGAGTGGACGGGGTTGCAAATTTCCTTTTCCTTACCGTTAGGCATTAAGATCGAACCAAACACTTTATATTTTTTAGATTTCATTGGACCTTCAAAAATAGCAAACATGTTGTTGTATATCCCATTTTTATTTTGCATTGTTTACAACAATTATCAAATTAAAGAGGCCAGTCTATGGCGTCATTAGCAACTACTTTTCAAATAAAAACAACCACAAGATTAAGGGCTCTTTTCTCATTCTTATTTATCTGTTAATCACTAGTCTGCCTTATCATTAAAACTGCAAAAGTTCTCTTAGTATTATGCAAAAATATTTCTTACATATTTCTCCTATTTATCTAACCTTTCAGAAACAATTTTACTGTGAATAGTTATCAAAGGTGAATTGCAGAAAGAAATAGGGTAAATCAGTAGTGTCCTTGACACTTGACCAATAGTCCGAATTAAAAGAAAAAGGTATAGATACCCTTGATTATTAAAAAATTTAAAATTGTTTGCCTTCGATCTTCCAGAGGCAGAAAAGATTTTTTAACAAAATAATGCATTTTCAATATAGATTCAATACAGCCTTACTCAAAATTCCAAAAATTTTACAATTTTTTCTCTCCTATCAAAAATTTTACAATTTTTTCTATCCTATCATACAGTGTAGATATTCCATGCCAAAATTGTTGAAACTGGTTCGTTGGTTCAAGAGAAGAAGCTTAAAATGTTCAAAAATTTTAAATACTCGCCTGAGTGACTCAACCTTAAAAATATTTTATGATTTATAAATATACTTTCAAATTTTTACAAAATTACTTTCACAAAAAATCTCTTAAGATCTTGTTTGAAAAAAGGACCTTGAAGAAAAAAAAATAGTCATTCAATTTTATTCGTAGCGTGCATAATACCTGGTATTAATTTTATATTGTTGTTGGTGTTGTATGACATAGGTTACTTAGGCCCAATATTCTGTCCATATTGGTATTTTTAAAGCAAAGAATTAAAAAAAAGATAATTGGACACATATCCTTTAAAACATTTCAGAACATGAATAGGTATATCTTAAAATTTGAAAAGACAAGTTTCTTTAATCAGATTGTGTCTAGGTAGGATCGAAAAGTTGGGTACTTTGTAAAGCAACTTCAACAGCCAAAATTTTAAGTGCACATTTAATTTTACAAAATAAATTCTATTATTCAATATGAGATTGATTTTATTTCGTTAATGTCTCAATGGAGAATGTTTCATTCACAAAGAAAAGGCACCATATACATGTGAAAGGGTTCAATTTTAGCCCTCTATTCAGTACTTAGGGCCATTGAGCAAAGAGATACATGTACCTTTATCCTGCAAACGTTTACTTGACACAGGACCCTGGGCTGGGATTAATGGGTATATTTTAGATGTGTGCTTAGATACACACTTAAGTAAAATTTTTAGTTAAGGAAAAAAATTCCTAGGTCATTTTCAAATAAATTCAAAGGACAATACTTATCGAAGTTTAATTTTAAGAAAATGAGAGCACTCAACATGCCTAAATTAAGTCACCATAGACATAATAGAAACGTATGGAATTCCATCACAAAAGAGTGCACTTTTTGTTCGGGATTTCCATTCGTTGCTGTGGGGACTTAACTTACATATAGGTACTCTTATTTTCTCAGATTTAAAATTAACTATAATTTCACTCAGAATATTTATGAATATGGCATCAGACATTTTTCTTCACTAAGAACTTACATAAGAGTATATCTCAGCACAAATCTTAAGTATCTTTATGAATCCCAGTCCCTGATTTCTTAGGTCCTAAATTCTCGAAGTGGACGATAAACAGCATACAATCAATCATTCTTTTATTATGATAGTGTTGAACTTGATTTCATTTTAATAAACTTGTTTATTATCTTACAGTACACGTGGTGTCCAGCTGAGAGTGTATTTGTAAAAATTATTTTAACGTAAACTAAATTATATAAACCATGTCTGATAAAATGATTACTACGTCTGCCATTCGCAGAATAAAAGCAAATCAAAACTGTTCTTTTTGTGTCTTTATAGTATTTTTCGTCCATCACAATATTTAGATTATAAACCTTTTAAAATTTTATAACGCAATGCTGTAATCTGCGAGAACTGATATCATAGAAGTTGCTAGGCATGTATTTTATCTAGTAAAAAGAAATTTTAAAAAGTGTATCTTATTTAAAAACTGAAGATATTTTTGTGAAGCGTATTCGTGCTTCTTATTTCGTAGACATGATTTTATCTTTACAATTTTGCAAAACAAAATCAAATTTAACTTAAACGTTTAACATAAAGTGAAGCATCTGATGTTTCTTTAAATCAATAAAATTTAGTTGTCATAAGTCAATGATATAAAATAAATTAACAAGTTTTTAGCTCACCTGAGTCGAATGATCAAGTGAACTGTTCTGATAACATTTTCTCCGGCGTCCGTCTCTCCGTCTGTCAGTCTGTCCGTCTGTAAACTTTTCACATTTTTGACTTCTTCTCAAGAACCACTGGGTCAATTCAAAACAAACTTGCCACAAAGTATCATTGGGTAAAGGGGATCCAAATTTGTTTAAATGAAGGACCACACCCTCTTCCAAGGGGAGATTATTAACAATTAAAAAAATTTTATGACATCTTTTGAAAATCTTCTTCTCAAGAACCACTGGGATAGGAAAGATAAAACCTATATGGAAACATCCTCATGTAGAGAAAAATCAAATTTGTTCAAATCATGCCCCCCGTGGGTAGGGCGGGGTCACAATGAATATCAAAGTTTTACAAAGGAATAGGAAAAATCTTTTAAAAATCTTCTTCTCAAGAACCACTGGGCCAGGAAATATAAAACTTATGTGGAAGCATCCTGAGGTACTGAAGAACCAAGTTTGTTTAAATCATGACCCCCGGAGTTAGGACGGGACCATAATGGAAAATCAAAGTTTAACATAGGAATATATAGCGAAAATCTTCCTCTCAAGAACCACAGGACCAGGAAAGATAAAACTTGTGTAGAAACATCCTCAGGTAGTAAAGGATCATGTTTGTTCAAATCATCACCCCCGGGCCACAATGGAAAATCAAAATTTTGCATGGGAATATATATTAGGTATAAAATCTTTAGAAATCTTTTTCTGGAGATAACCAAAGCTATGACCCCCTCCCCCCAAGGGTTGGGCAAGGCCACTACAAATAATTTAATTTTTTTTTAATTTAAGAATATATAGGAAAAATTCTAGCTTAAAGAATGAAAAAGCAAGTTTAGTTATATTGATATTGAAGCAGCTTAAGATAGTTACCGGTTAGTCGATTAATCGGTCGGAACGATACTAATCAGTCTAAAAAAATCCGTATTCGGTAACTTGAAGTCAGAAAAAAATATATATTTTAATTTGAACGCAGATTCCTTTTAAAAGGTCCTAATTTTTTTTAGAAAGGGAACCGCTGCATAGATGTTAATTCAGTGTTTTTACACATCTTATAATTAAGAATATTTGATGGTAATTATAGCTCTCCAGATTGAGATCGCGGGGTACATGTAATTGGTCAATTTGTAGAGTGTTAATTACTGTTTAAAAACATCATGTCGTTACCTGTATAGTCCTGTGATTTTTAATTATTTAAAAAAACATCACCGCTAAGCACTTTTAATAATGGTATGTCTACATGTTGCCGTTATCTATTACATTATTTTATCGGTAAGAACGTTTAATTGTAAATAAAGTGAGAGTTCAGAATATTTTTTTATTATGGCGACAATGCAAAATTAACTTCTTAAAAATCTGCGTTGGAACTTATCCCTGTCTGATTTCTCAAGTAAGATTCAAGGTTTTCTTAATTTTTGCGTGTCTTTTGAAATCAAAATAAAATACACTCTTATATACATAAAATTCCTCAATCAAATATTAATAAACAGAATGTAACTTTTAACGTCTTTTTAGCCTTTTTGTGTACATGAAAAGAACATGTCAAAATGTATATCTTGATACAATTATTCGGTTAATCGGTCGGAAAGTATTGCGGTAAACCGATTAGCAATTTTAAAATCGATTTCAATCCCTAGTAGATTATCATTTGTTAAAATCATGATTCCAGGGGGTAGGGAGGGGCCACAATGGAAAAGAAATTTTTACATAGGAATATATAGGAAAAAATCTTCTGTTCAAGAACAGCAAAGTCATTTTTATTGATATGGAAGCATTATCAGGAAGTTTAAATTAAAACAATTTTTCAATACTGAACTGGTTTGTACTTTTTTCCTAGCCAATATTCTCAGGTGAGCAATTTGGCCCATGGGCTTCTTGTTGTAAATTCATTTTGACGACTGATATATTCCAGTGGAATAAAAAAAAATATGGACAATACAGAGTCTGTTGAACTCTAGATTTTAATGTTAATTAGCAACTACAATTTGTTTTTGTTTTTTAAAATTCTTTTGCTTTTCGATCATCAATACCATATCATTAAGTAGTCACTTTTCCTTGACATCTGCATATGATGTTTTTGTTACCGACCAAGTAAGGTTTCTAGAACATTTTCTGAGCGCTCAATCAACCTGTTTAAACAGAGGAATGCTATTGACAAATAAGTTGATACTTCTGAGTACAATCAATATCTTAAACGAAGACAGACTTTTAACAAATATGTTGACCCTTTTGGCAAATTTAGCCTTATTTTACTTGTTCAAATATAACCAATTGTTGGACTGTTAATAATTATTGATTGATACATTATGTTACATACCAATTGTAAGGCTGATCATTTTTATGAATTAAGTAAACAATTTACTTACCGGTAGTTTAACTTATGAATACTAATGATTCACGGCTGGTTTGGCCCGTGAACACGGGATGTCTTCTTCTCTTGGGCACCTGATCCCGATGCGTTTGTTCCCAGTTGCATGTGTTACGTGAATATAGGCCTAATGTTCTTTTTAGTTAACAGTTCTTAAGATCGTAGCTCTTATAGAGTCCCCGGAATCAAGTTTTAGGGTAAATGTAACCAATCATTTTTTTGCGAAAACCATAGAATAAAATATAGACCTAGCGAAAAGTTTCCTCAGAGGCAATCTCCAGCAGCAACGATACGTGCTCGATGGTTAAACAAATAAAGATATGATGAATATAAATACATTAATGCATAAACCCAAAGAGAGCGGACCTATGAAACATCAGAGGTGGAATCCGCTACCACAGAGGAGCATTAACAAAAACCGCAGAAAACCCGAAGACAATTACAAACTATTAACATAAGGCCAATCATAATTCCATTTATAGATATTTTTTCCTCACAAGGTCGTTGTTTCGAATATAGGACTTAATTGGTTGATTGTATATATTGTTTAACGCCCCTCTCTAGCATTTTTCACTCATATGGAGACGCCACCACTCGCCAATGGAGAGCTGCAAATTTTGTCCTATACTCGCAGTTAGGGCCATTGAGCAGTGAGGGATCTTTTTCGTGCCAGCACCTACATGTGTACTGCGAGACGGGAACTAGGAACACGGTCTCATAAGAAGAACAAGTCTTCACGTCCCACAGAGGGATTCGAACCTGCGACGTAAGGATAAATTCCATACTTTGCGACTCTAGAGTATAGACACTCTAAACACTGCGCCTTTCGGGCTACAAACATAAGATTTGATAAAATGAGCTTATATAAAAATACTTGTACTGATATAAAAATATAAACGTTTGATTCATTTCTTTTTAAGATTTTCATTTAATACAATTATTAAATGAAAATATTAATTGATGCTAAATATCATTATTTCAAACTTGAAAAAAAGTCTTATATTCTTCTCTGAAAAGGTGGAAACAATTCTAAAAACATAGTCCTAAAGTTATGCCTGAAAAATCAATGTAATAAAATTTTGGAGATGCATTCCTCCTAAAGGCACGAGGGCACGTATCTAAATAAGTTGTCACTATCACATTTAAGAATATTTAAAAGTTTGATTTATTTTAAAAATAAGTGCTGGACTTTTCCATGTATTGTTCATTAGTATCAAATGAGAATCCCATAATTAAGGTGTTATTCTCATTAGCTGTGTTATGTTGTTTACTTTCACGTAATGTTTTCATCCCCGGTGACATTGTTTTGAACAATGTTTATAAAAACAAGACAACGTTTTGGAGAGGAAGAAAACTATTTTTCAAATATCAGATTCATGATTTATGCTAAATAGTTTCTGATTACATAAGACGTTTTTAAATTAAAGATATTGAGTAATGTTTAAATAATTACACGTGATGTGTTATTAGCAATAAAATCATTTAGTATTTAACACCTCTGAGTTTACTCTACACATTTTTCATTATGGGGACCAATCATAGGCACCTCCTATTGATTGAAAATTTTCGACAACATAAAACATTGACTTATGAGTCTTGGTTGTGTTAAGAGATAATGCATAAATGCATTTCAATAATAACAACAATTAACAAATTCAACAAAAAAATGGTTTGTTTGCTAAATTGTAAAATCTGATGCAAAGACATGTTAAGTTGAATGTGTTGGTAGGGTTATCTTATCTTCTTGCAATTCTCTGTTTATCATTTATCTCGTTTGTATTTTCTATTTTAAATATAACTTGTGGAATTCCATACAAAAAAGTTTAAATGTTTTTTTTTTGTATGTTCTGTTTCCTGACAGCTTCTAACTAAATTATTTTAAGAGGGATTTAAAATATTTTTTGACTCCAATAGTTCTGATTTTAGTCAAACAACACATTTAATACGTTCATAACACATTTTACTATAAAATGCTAAATGTCATACATGTAGGTATGAAATATTTTGAAGAGGAAAAAAAACATATTAATAGGAAACATTTATTTCAAACTAAAAAATTTTATAAATCTACTCTGTTCGAACAACGTGAACATCTCTGAATATCTTTTTTCTCCCCATATCCCACCTCCGATGTTTTGAAGGTCCGTGATTGCTCTGCTCCTATTTTATATTGTTTTAAAGACTTTTGATCTAGAATACAGTTACTGTTTAATTTCTCCATATGTTTCACTCTATTTATAACAATTTTTTATTTCTTTAATATCAATTTCACAATTTTTATTATAAAACATATCTTCATTTTTTATTTTCTACATATTTACCTTTTCAATTATATTTACCTCTTCAGATACTGAATTGATATCAGAATTATTTTCTGCGGCGGGTGATTTGTTTTTTGACTTCTCGGATGTTCACTTGGATAGATGAAAGACGTACACCGGGCTCTTCCTGTTTTGCTTGCTTTTTTTGGTGTTTTTTGAAGTACAGTTACCTTTAAGGTAAGTTTGGTAAAAGTTAAACGCCTAACAAATACTTGTTTTACTTACAAAACTTACAACTGAGGAAGAAAACATTGGATACATGGAAAGGAATTTTCGTCATTTGAACGCGTGAAAACCAAACCTAGACGAAAATATCCATGGATAAAAATACGTAATACTCAACAGCTTTGCCATGCATCTTTAATTTCTTTGCCACTTTTAATTAATTTTTTATTTGTTCATTTAATTGAATATTTTGTAATTTTTCTTATATAAATCTATTGCTGATTTAAATTTCAAAAAGTTGATTGATTGGATGTACATTAAACTTATGCTTCATGTTTTTAAAAATATTAATATGAAGGAATATGAGTAGAATTGAGTCCAAAGGTATGGACATTTAGATGTAATATTTCGATAGATACCCTTAACTAAATCTCATTTTGGATGGAAAAAAAGTCCTGTATGAAGACGTTCATAAAAAAAAAAAATAAAATGTTTACTTAATAGTTGAATTATTAGAAAACCTTTTCCGAGATACATGTGTATTATTGTATTTAATCGTTTTACGTATTGTCAAATAACAATGGTTATTTCCTTTCTTATGTCAATACGGCATATACATGTACCAATGAGCTTGGAATAAATAGAGAATATTACATACTAAAATCCATATCATATGTCATATTAGCCCGAGTGGCCCCATATCAGCACGAGGGCCGAAGGCCCGAGGGCTGATATGGGGCCCGAGGGCTGATGTGACATATGATATGGATTTTAGTATGTAGTATTCTATTTATCATATATTTAAAATACTTAATGTGCGAGTTCATGTATTGTCAATGAAGAATGTTTCGTGCTTGTTTATAACATTTTTGTTTAAAATCTAAGAGCCAATTTTCGGTAACTGGAAAAAGATAAGACCACAGATGTCATTAAAGAAATATTTTACATGAATATTTAAGTAAAATCAAGTAAATTAACGTTTGAACTTAATACAAGCGTTACTTCCGGTTTGATATGGATTTTCAGCCCGCCGGTCCGATACGTGATATGGATTTTCGGACCGGGCCGTGATATGGGGTATTGTGACGTCACCCGTATCACACCGTGCAGAATCGGTGTATTTACTACTAAGTATATGATAAAAGATAAAAACAGTCTGACATACGTACAATATCTGTTTCATATTTAGATATTTTACTTGAAAAAGACGTTGATTCTCCTATGTTTTCATTTCTATTTGTTTTCTCTTAAATGTATCTTTGGAATAAAAATGAGATAAAAATGAAATTTCTCTTACTTATGCAACAATTTACCTTCATCACCTGCATATGGGGTTTATATTTTCCCATTGATTCGATACACAAGACCATGCTCTACGTATGAACACGTATGAACATCTTTTAAAACGAAGAAAATTATTTACAAACAAGTTGCCGAAACAAGAATATCAGCAGTCATCATTTCATAAATTATATGGTCGATCGAATCACCTTGTCAGCAAATCTATCAATAAGTCAAATATTGACTAACGGATTTTATACTAATTGTAAGGCGATAGTATACACTGCGTTGTCGACAGATTAATTATTCCGTTATTTCCCGGTCATGACAAGGAGCACACGGCGGGTATGACCGGTCGACAGGGAATGCTCAGTCCTCCACGGCACCTGATCCCACCTGTGATATTTTGGAGGTCTGATTGCTTTCATCCTATTTTGTTTTGTTTAATGGACGTGGAGTTTGAATTCTGTTCGTTATCTCCATACATTTCACACAAAAAAACTTACCTTGTCAAATACTTTCATTAATCATTGAAATTTTAATTTATAATGCACTTTTGTTCATGTTTCTTTTGCAAATCATATTGTCTTCCGTTTTTACTAAACAACTTCTTTTAAAATAATTTTAAAAATTAAAATTAAAAATTCTAGTAGACAATACTTTTAAGAATATCATCTTCAAAAGAAGATAATCTTTATTTTAGAACTTGGTTAGGATTTTTCAAAAGCACATTGCAGTTTTTATTGATACTTTTAAATTCCAGTCAATCAAGGTAAAATCGATTACATGTAACCCCACATATACTGGGTTCCTAAATTCCTTAAAATTCTGATCACTAAAGACATATTGCCTCCGGTTCCAGCGATTTCTCTGTCTTTTAAAAACTTTATGTCAGGTATATGTATATTGATGACGTGTTAGCATGATCAATTAACACTATTTAATTAGTTCCACTCATATGTTGATTTATCTTATCCAAGAGAACTCGAATTAAGACATCATAGTGACTGTCGCATATGTTTCATTTTTTATGTTTAACTGCTGAAGGACGAAAAGGACCAGTTATATGATAAACGAGTTGATGCCAACTTTTTCATCCCCGACTTTCCTTATCAAATTTGTAATTTCCGCTATAACCTGCATATAGATTAACATTACCCAACTTTTTTTCAATACTTAATATGATGATCTAAGTACTATTAATTTTTAGGCAGAACACTGTTAGATAATACAGTCTTAATTAATATGAAATATCGCATGACATTCTGGGTTTTCCTTTGTTTACTGACGTTTGTAATTAAGAAAATTACAAAATACTTGACATTATGATTTGACCTGCTTTCAGACCTGCTGTCTGAGGAACATTTGGTAGTTTACATCTGCTACATCTATTAATAAGAACAATTGATATCTTAAGATGCATATAAAATTATCTATTCCAATGTCAAAATCCTGTTCATGTAATCAAATATTAATTTAAAAAACTGAATATAATAAATAAAGTACAAAAAAGTCAAAATTCCTCTTTATGAAATAAATTGCACATCAGGTCTTTAACCAAAATAAAACAAAGTTCTGCCAGAGAGCTTTTTCTACGTTGATAATTCAAAATGTTCATATTTCTCCAATATGTAGGAGTTGACATTTAGTTATTTAGAAAAGCTTATTCAATGTATCACTAGATGATCTTTATTCTAAGCTATCGAATTGTATGTGACCGAATGTATCTAAGAAAAATAGAATGATTTTTTTTATTTGTAAGATTTAGTCTTATTTCGTAATATGTCATGCATGAATGTGTGTAAAAATCATAAATTCGTTTCAAATAGTTCAAATCTATCCGAATCATCCTATACATTATTTCAATGTAAAGACGATACCCGCGATGAAGGAAGTTGGTTCCTGTTATCAAAAGTATTGACGATTTTTTGTCAAGTTTACTTATAGAATCTGCACACATAGGTTAATGAAAAACAGAACAAGTAATGGGGATTTGTCTGCTTCTTTTAGCGCTATGGGGTAATTAATATGACATTTTTGCACTAACTGTTATTATGTCTGACACATTATTCCATTTTTTAAAGTTTTCCTTTCCTTTACTTTTTATCCATATAAATAATTGGATCAACCACAGTCCTTATCTGTATTAATTAATCACATTAAATATTTTGACAACAAAAATAGTTTCAGATTACCTCACATACCAGTACTCAATTATTTGACCTTTCTGCACTCAAAAGATATTATTTATTTGGCCGTCTCAGAAAACATCTCAGGAAACCTAAAAAATTTAACCAGATAACTTAAAAAACACCCCTTGTCGATGCAAACACCAGTAGTTTCTCGAATCTAATTAAAATTAGTTTTTTGATCCACACCAGTTAAATCGCTACACATTGTAGCGATCTAACTGGGGCAGCTCAAAGGTATAATTTTAATTAGATTGTAGTTTCTCTATTTTCAAAAAGCACAGTCTTTTTTTTATCTTAATTATTTACATTAAAAATTTTGACAACAAAATGGTTTCAGATTTCTTCACATGCTAGTACTCAATTATTTGACCTTTCTGCACTCCAAAAATGTTATTTTTCTGGAGTTTTCTTTTTTTTTTGTAATGTTCAAGTTCGCTGAATGTATATATATTGAATGCCTACAATTTTAGCAAGAAAACTACAAATATAAGAAAGCGAAACTAAAAATATTTTAATCATTGTCGATTATCACTCTACAGTTACTTTAAGAAACATATAGAGAAATGAAACACTGGTTTTTTTTAAGAAAAAAAAATCCCCTTTCAAACAATTAATGCTAAAAAATGGATTATAACTTTATGACTTTTATCATTCACAAATAGAGACCCGGTAGAAATATCAATTATAGATGTAACTAACATCAGAACATCATTTTTTGTGCCTCGTCTTATTGCACCAGAAATTTGAGAAATGATACCAAGTTCAAAAGTCCATCTTGACAAAACAGATTGTGAGCAGACAAAACATGGATCTCAGAAAACCTCAAAGATTTGATCAGGTGACTTGAAAAATCCCTCGTCGATGCAAACACCAGTAGTTTCTCTATTGTCAAATACCGGATTATGATTTTTTTTCTCAAGACAGTCAAATTTCGCCAATGTTTTTTTAGGAATGGAGATGAGATTTGCTTGCAATAACATATTTTCTTGAATCTAAACATTCATGAAAATTAAAGATACTCTCAGTTACATAACATGGATGCGAGTAGAATATATGGTATCCCTCAATTGATAAAAAAAGAAATAATTGGTAAATTTGTAATTGGTTTCACTGATATTCGCTTAAAATTTTATAAATTAACATTATGTTCATTTGTCTGATTACTGCTCGTATTGCAATTTCTTAAGCAATATGTTTCTGGCATATTGCACTCTTGACAAATAATGGACATTATTATACAGCTAATTAATAGTCTCTAATAAAATACTACCAAAAATCTAGAGAATTTTAGCGTTCAAAATCTTGACGTTTTAGTGAACGCTGAGTTTGTATTACGTATACGAGTATGCCGGAAACATTCCGAATACCAGCGTTCAATATCGAACGCCCCGTTGTTAACAAAACATGTCGTCTGGTCAAATTCTCAGAGCTCTAAAGAAAGGGAGTGACATCTAGGAAAGATGTGTTTATTTTCATACAAAAATGTAATTATTTGTAAAAAATTTAGAACTTATTAGACCCATTAAAACCTATTAAATAAGCAAATCAAATCGCTCGGTAGGGTCATCGGAATGATGCGATACTGAACGCTTACAGGACAGACGTTAATTTGAATACCGATACTAAAAGATCATTAATTTGAGTTATTTTAATTGGCGTAATAATTATAAATTAAATGGAAATGTTTTAGCTATATAATAAAGGAGTTATTGAACTTATATTGGTTAAAATATTAATTGGCACTCGTTGGCTGTTCAAATCCACTCGCAAGCTCGTCCATTTGAACAGCCAACTCAATAACCCTATATTATCATATAATGACCACATATTGTGGTCATTATTCCCATGGGTATCAATTGCGCATCGTTATTAGCGGTGTAGTTTTGTATTCATCTGAAGCAGATGTCGTCCAAATGTCTTATACATGAAAAGATGAAAACGTGGCCTTCAACTCTACATCTAGATATATCGACGACGTATTGTCAATTAACAACAGTAATTTCCACTCTTATATACGATATATCCTTGTGAACTAGAGATAAAAGATACCACAGAGTCTTACACATTTGTTTCATATTTGGACATTTTACTTGAAAAAGACGTTAATAGTAATCTAAGCTCTATGACAAACGTAATGACTTTTACTTTTCAATTGTCAACTAAATTCCCTTACTTATGCAGCAATTTACCTTTATCAGCTGCATACGGATTTTATACATCTCATCAGTTGATTCGATATGCAAGAGCATGCTCTACGTATAAGCAATTTCTAAAACGAGGTAAATTATTGACAAATAAGTTGATGAAACACGAATATCAACTGTCTCGTTTAAATGCATCATTCCGTACGATCTATGGTCGATACGACGACATTGTCAGCAAATTCAATTTATCATTGAGACAAATGCTGATTGACGTTTTTTCATACTTATTGTTAGTCCATTACTTATACACTAAATTGACGACGGATTTATCCGTAATTTACAAGGAGAAAACAGGGCCGATGTGACCGGTCGGCAGGGGGTGATCACTCCTTCATGGCGCCTGATCCCACCTCTAATGTTTTGGAGGTCCGTTTGCTCTGCTCCTTTATTGTATTGTTTTATGGAATTTTGATCTTGAAAATATTGTGGGAATCAAATGCTATTATTTGGTAAAAATATTTTTTTAATTGATAACAATTCCTCATCTATATTTATCCAACCTAAGAATACATTGTTAAGTTCATTTGGTATGTGAAGGCATAAACAAAAGTTAGTAACATTGGGAGAAAATGATAAGCAGACGAAAAATCAAATGATCAACCAAATCTTAGAGTTTTATGTAACAAAATAATTTCTCTTATAAATGATATTATTCAAAAAGAATTTCCTGATCATGATTCTTTTTAAATGGATAATGGAAAAGTTATTGGCATCAAATAGCATCTAATGACTAAATTCTACGCCATTTTTTTCAAACTAAGAAACACAAATGGGGAGAAGAGGGTGAAAATACGTGCAGATATTTAAGTATACTTTTAATGTTATTTCAATATTCATAACTTTTCGTTAGATGTGTGAAATAAAAAAAGAATTTATTTTGTCAATAAAATCTCTCTATCTCTCAAACAGACACACACACAATTATACCTATAGTGAAGAGTTAATCAAACTTGAGTGCTGAAGTTTCTTTTACATTAAGTAGGCATAATTATACATTTTACATAGGCATGATTGAAAATACATTAAGGAAACACAAAAGATACTGAAAATTTGCTACTGAATATAGAAGTTGGATTAAAAATCCATTAAATTAAATATAACAAATTAAGAGGTTGGCAAACATCACATTTTTTTTTCAGAGTAAATACTAACAATTTGAACAGGAACAAGATTCTGTGTCATTTAGGTAGGCGTGGTCAGGTCTTTCAGTGTTCTGGGGTTTGGTGACATTTAGATAGGCGTGGTCAGGTCTTTCAGTGTTCTGGGGGTATGAACTTAATCCTCCTCATGCGGACCGGTTTCCGTAGAACTGGTTTGTCAATGAAAAATACACTGTCAACTCTGTCCGAAAAAACTGTTCAGAAAAAAAAAAGAAATTAAAAAAAAATGAACGAAATGCAGTTTCAGATATATCTTAATTTGCTCTGTTTTTTAGCTCACCTGAGCCGAAGGCTCAAGTGAGCTTTTCTTATCACATTTTGTCCGGCGTCCGTCTGTCTAGCTGTATAGCTGTCCGTCTGTCTGTAAACTTTTCACATTTTTGACTTCTCATCAAGAACCGCTGGGCCAATTTCATATTCAAGGGGAGATAATTGGGAATTAATGAAAATGTGGTGGCATGTTTAAAAAAAAAACTTCTTCTCAAGAACCACTGAGCCAAGAAAAATGAAACTTATGGGGAAACATCCTCAGGTAGTGTAGATTCAAGTTTGTTCAAATCATGACCCCCGGGATAGGGTGGGGCCACAATGGCCGACCAAATTTTTACAAAGAAATATATAGAAATATTCTTTAAAAATGGTCATATTTATATGGAAAAATTCTTAGGCAGTGTAGATTCAAGTTTGTTCAAATTATGACCCCGGGGGTAGGGCGGGGCCAAAATGGCCGATCAAAGTTTTGCATAGACATATATATATAAATTTGTTAAAAATCATCTTTTCAAGAATAGCAAAATAGTCATGGGACTACGTTTGGATTTAAAGTATTCAATAATAAACCAATTTCTAATTTTTCCTAGGCACAGTGCTCAGGTGAGCGATGAGGCCCACGGGCCTTTTGTTTTTTCTTAGATTCTAAGAAATATAGAGCTTATGTAACTTTTCGCGGGAATGAAAATATATTGTTTAAGTTCTTTTTAAATATTATCCTTTCTTACAATAAAATCCCAAAATTTCATTGCAATAAAAACTCCAATGTTAAATGTTTTTATTGATTTAATATTGTTAATATTTCATTAAAGAAAAAAAGTTTTGTTAACCTGTGAATAGAATGCAGACGATTTGTGCTTTATCCGCATTAAAATTAGCCTTTTATTAATTTTAAATCTATTTGAAGCTTATATAGATAAATCTTTTCATATATACGACACCAAAATCAGTTTCCTATTTTGCCACTTTATCACTTAAATCACGGAGTCCGAGAAACAGCCCTGCTTAGCTTTAAAAACCTACTTTCATCAGCTACTTCCTGCAATATAGTGTTTAAATTGCAAAAGACGACACATCGATGTAGTCTCAATATATAAAATTCATTCTTAAGTCAAATGTACATTTCAACTGCACAGGTTTGACACGTGTTTCTGATCTGAGAATTTTTTGATGACGTTCGTGATTTATGGGAGAATAATTTACGCGGCATTTCTCTGATCTCAGCAATAATCGTAGTAGAATTACAAACAAATTTCATCATTTCTTGACAAAAGAAGACCTGACCTGAAAAAAAACTGACCTTTTGGAGGATCCATCTTTGTTAAATTACTGACGCTGGAATTTGTTAATTCAGCAGTAGTTCCTCCGAGAAGACAAATTAGTGCATAAACTGTAAAATGAATAAAAATTCTCCCCATTTTAATCAAATTTAACCACTTTTTTTTTTTACAGAAAAAAGAGAGAAAACACTTTAAATATCTTTCGAATTCATTCTCTGTGAAGTTCGTCATCGCATAAATAATTGACGTCAAGATACCGGGACATCCATCATATGTGGAATAGCTGGGAAAAAAAACACAACCGTTAATCACTTAAAACATTTTAATTTCTATTGTTTTTTTTTTACAGGTAAGCGCATGGTTGTGATCCATGATTAATTTGCATGATTTAATTTGTATGATTCAATGAAAAAAATTGAGTTTCTCTTCAAATAGTGTATATTTTTGACACATAAGATTTATCTAATCTGATTTCTATTAGAACAAAACATTTACGAATATTGTGCATATGGAACTAAAATATGTTTACCAGAAACACAGAACCTCGATTACACAGTGACTATCTCTTTTGCCTCCACGACACAAGGCTCGATGCAGATGATGGGATTTACGCATTTTTATTTATGGTTGATAGTAAATATAAGCGTGCATGTCACTCTAAAAAATAAATCATCTTTCATTGTAATTCATATTTTAAAAGGGGATAAGGAATAAGTTTTGTAACTCATTTTGCCCTTTTTCTATGCATGGTAATTCACTTTAATGAGGTTAGCATCAAGGTTACAAAATTAGAAACTTAAAGCGGGTTATCTAAGAATCTAAAGCAAATAATTTTCAAATTCCCATAAGATTGTAAATTGCTATTTCTATTAATGTACTACATTATAATAACATCAAGAAGTAATTTTTTTTCAAAGCTTTATGCATTTTCAACCATTCCTCACGATCAATTAAAGTTCAGGCGTTTGACGTAATAAGCAATTGGTTTTTTGATATCTTTTTTAAATAGAATTTGTTTATTTCCTTTGTTCTATGGTTGATACATTGATCACGTCAGCAAACGTGTAAAGTCGAAAATTGACTCACGTTTTTCACACCAATTTTTAGTCAAAATATTTGCAAACTTAAATATTACAGATGTTTTTTTTTTCTTTTGACTTATCATGACAAGGAGTACATAGTGGTGTGACTGGCCGACGGGGAATGATTACTCCCGAATGGCAACTGATCCGAACTCTAATCCTTTAATAGGGGTTTTTGTGTTTGTTTCCAATTTGTTTATTTCAAATGATAGATTTTCGTGTTGTATGTTCATTTATTTTCCTAGTAAGATATCCTCATCCGTCGTGCCAACATAAAGCATCAACTCAATTTTTTTTTTTTTTAGAAAAAAGTCCACATGCAGATATAATCATCGTTAAGAAAAAAAAATTAAATGTTAAACAGTGCATTTATTATAATTTAATGGTATTGCAAATGCTTTCTGAAGTTAAAGAGGTAAAAATGTAAGCAGATGCTACTATGCATATTAAGTTAACACAAATAGTTCTGACTGTAGTTGACTATGATGAACCCTATCAAAAATTGTAGTCTTCTAAGAAAACACGTGTTGCATTCAATGCAACATTAAGGATATTCACCTTATTTCATAACGTACACTACTACTTTATATTCAACTCTCCATTTTCAGCCAACATAATAGCTAGGATCGGGAATGTATTATTTTTTTCAGAAAATATTATAACTGCATGTATTGAATATTGCCCAATTAGAATATATATACCATGAAAGTTACGCGAACGTTGATGTACGAAAGCCCAGAAGGCTCATTCGAGATTCAAGTTTCGAAATACGAGATTCGAAATTCGGGATTCGAAATTCGAGTTTCGAAATTCAAGATCCAAACTAACCAATCGAAAGCGGGTTCAACTTTTGATTACTCCCTTTGTTACGTTTTTACTATCAAGAAATCGTTGAATATATTTATAACAAATGGATCATTTGCTAAAATGATAATGCAAGAAAAAATGTTTTATGTATTAAAACGAAATGAAAATAAAATTTGGATTACATTTTGAAAAATACATATATAATCTTATTTTTCTAATTTAACAAAATAGTAAATACGTTTATATGGAATATTATATTGTCTTATCGTTGACTTGCGGATCAAGTAAGTCAACTTATTATATTTCATCAGATCATTGCTGATGGAGAAGATTGCATTTGATCATAATTAGATACGAAATATTATGAATTGTTATCTACACTGCACAATAATCTAAGGGTATATATTACATTACATTTGTAAAGGGTACATTTGTGCAGAGAGACTTGACTGCTCAATCGTGCATACAAAAATATATATATTCCTGATATATGTATTCTATTTAATATTTAAGAAGCCATAATATAAATTGAAGTATATATTGCTGATCAAAAATCCAATGATTATTCAAATTTCCTTCAAATATATATAACACTCTTTCTGGCATTTTAATTTAATTACATGACTTATTTGTTATTTATATATTAAACGATTTCTTGATAGTAAAATCATAATAAAGTGGAGTAATCAAATCTCGAACCCGCTTTTGATTGGTTAATCTGGATCTTGAATCTCGAAATTCGAATTTCGAATCTCGTATTTGGAACCTTGAATCTCGAATGAGCCTTTTGGGAACTTTTGATTGGTTAATCTGGATCTTGAATCTCGAAACTCGAATTTTGAATCTCGAATCTCGTATTTCGAACCTTGAATCTCGAATGAGCCTTCTGGGCTTTCGTAGATATGAAAGGTGTGAAAACATGTAACTAATTTTCATTTAAGGTGTGTGATGTAAAAAGAGAACAAGAAGTAATCAATTTCAGAAATCTAGTGAACATATAGAATGTGAAGGGGGAAAAACACGGACCTCTAGAATACCAGCTGTGGGATCTGGAATATCAGCTGTACTGTGGGATCTGGAATATCAGCTGTACTGTGGGATCTGGAATATCAGCTGTACTGTGGGATCTGGAATATCAGCTGTACTGTGGGATCTGGAATACCAGCTGTACTGTGGGATCTGGGATATTAGCGTTGGGATCAGGTCCTCAGGAAAGAAGCATTCCCTGTCGTTATCTGATTCTGATGTTAGCACCATACATGCATATTTAGATAACTTCACATTTATTAAAAAGTTTAACTTAATTTTATTCTTTAGGAAGGAGTGTCTTGAACAGGATTATTCATGCATTTTTATAGATCATTTTAAACCTTTTTTTCTAAGGATACATGTAATGTTATTTCCATGCAAATTAAAGATAGTGCATACTTACGAAAAATGTGAATAAACTATAGTCTGTCCCACCAAGTTACTGTAAGCACTTTTCGCATAGTATCTCAAAATATATAAATACCTTGGACTTCAACCCAATTCCGATTGATACATCATTTTTTTTCCAACCTTCCTCCATTTATCCGAACCCTCGATGTCAACCAGTGTATACACACGGCGGCAAATTCAAAGTCTACGGGGATTTAACATGGTAAACTCGTCCATTAGCGTCTAGATTACGGGGCCGGGAACCAGTTTTCGAAGGGAGTAGTCGTTCTTTGCAAAGTAAATTTAAAAAAAATCGTTAAAAATTAAAGGAATTAATTCAAATTGCTTTTATTAATAATTTAACTTTTACTTTGAATTAAAATAAATTTTAACAGCATTTAACAAATTTTATTATAAACTACGAGAAAATAATCCGAATCTAACGAAGAACAACTTGTGGATAATGGCTGTTGACATGATGATGCAAGCTCGCCAGGCCCAGTGTTTTAAACGTAAGTTGTTTATTTATTCTATGGTTTTTTTTTGCAGCTTTTGTTGTTTTACTAGCTTATATACACATAAGAAAGAAGTGTCTACAAATGCTAAGAATATATATATTTCAAAACGCGTGATATTGCTGACATTAGTCTGATTAGAACAACAATCTCTTGTTAGTGCTCAATGGTTTACCGTTAGTGTTCTGTAACGGTCTGTATATAAGCCCATGTGTGAAAAATGTTAAGGGGTGTTTCTATGATTATAAAAGAACACGGATATGGTTAAACAATTAGGTTAAATGATACCAAAAAAGAAAATAACAGCTAGTTAACATAGTAACTAAAGTTTAAAAAATTTTGTTCCTACTTTCATTTTCAATTTATATCATTTCATGAGTATAACATGCATTTGGCAAATAAATAACAAGCTAGAGATCAAAAGTGCATTTTTATTTTTTCATTTATGTGTAGTGTCAACACCCTGGGGACATCAAAACAGAGTTTTCAATAGATAACACATTTTGGAATATTTTTCAAAACTTTTTATAATATTAAAATGTGCATGTATTTTTTCATCAAGTCATTGGATTGATCGAGTTCTTTAATAGCAGAACCAGGCATAAGGTAGATGAATATGTATGAACTGTTTCAGAAAATGAGAAAGTAATTATATATGTAGCATATTCATGAAAGGAAACAGAAAAAATAAATAAAAGAACATGTCTGTATAATTTGATCAGCATAAGAAGTTTAGACAGGCTGAATCATTTCATCTGAGTACAGACTTTAAAATAAAATTGATATACATGTAACATCAGAGGGAAATTTCCATTAATACTAGCTGTCATGCACATATTCAGAGTTCAAATTCTCAGTCTCATGGTCATCTCAAAAAAAAATTTAATTGCCCTGTCCCAACCAACTGGCTAAAATGACTCAAAACTTCTTTTTTTTTTAATCTCCAGGAAGCAATTAACTTTTTTTGCATTCTGGAGAATAAATTATTTAAAATTTATAATTACTTTTTCTGAGAATAATTTTCTCATCTACCTACCTTACCTAATCCTGAGTTGGGAGAGGGCAAGACTATTTTAAAGCTGCACATGGCCTCAACAGCATCATTTTTTCTGTAAAGTCCTGTACTGCTCAAATGTGAACTTAATTTGAAAATTTCTATTTCCTTAATTCCTAGATTTTTATTTAAAATACTTGTTTTTAAAAACTGTAGGCCATAATTAAATTATTTTTGTTTGATGTACTCTGACACACATTTTTCAAGATGGGTAGGTAGGTATCTTTTTTTTTGGCTTAATGGTATTGATCAAATTGATATCAAAGTGTCATTAAAAAATTTCAGACTCAGAAATTTATTAATATTTTCAATACACACTGGATATCTAGACAGATGAAATATTTATCATTAAAAAAAAAAATAATCTAAAAGAGTCCACAATTTTAAAAGGAAACAGTATCCATTTTTAATAAATAAACAATTTTTTTTTAAAAAAATCAAAAATTCAAAGTGCTGAAAAAATGATTGGGTTGGGACAGTTTTGATGGGTCAGTCTGAGTACATCAAAGAAATTTGTTTATATTGTTGTCCTTATTTGCTAGTACTGTATTTGGTTGACTTGAACTTTGACCTACTTTACAAAGATACCCCAGAAAATTTAAATTAACTAAACTTTTCACATTTTCGACATCTTCTCAAGAACCGCTGGGCCAATTTCAACCAAACTTGCCACAAAGTATCCTTGGGTAAAAGGGATTCAAATTTGTTCAAATGAAGGGCCACGTCCTCATTCAAGGGGAAATAATTGGGAATTAATGAAAATTTGTTGGCCTGTTTAAAAAATCTTCTTCTCAACTCTCAAGAACAACTGTGCCAGGAAAGATGAAACTCATGGGGAAACATCTTCAGGTAGTGTAGATTCAAGTTTGTTCAAATCATGACCCCTTGGGATAGGGCGGGGCCAAAATGGCCGAGCAAAGTTTTATATTGAAATATATAGGAAAATTCTTTATAAATCTTCTTCTCAAGAATAACAAAGCCACAATTGATCATATTTATATGGAAGCATCCTCAGGTCGTGTAGATTCAAGTTTGTTCAAATCGTGACCCCCGGTGGTAGGGCGGGGCCACAATGGCCGACCAAAGTTTAACATAGAAATATATAGGAAAATTCCTTAAAAATCTTCTTCTTGAGAATAGCAAAGCCATGATTGGTCATGGGACTACTTTTGGATTTAAGCTTTTCAATAATAAACCAATTCTACTTTTTCCTAGCCACAGTGCTCAGGTGAGCGATGTGGCCCATGGGCCTCTTGTTGAAGTTCTGAGCACCTGTCAGATGTGTATACATGTTACAATTTTCCCTCTAATCTTTCAAGTGTATATTTTTCCATCAGCATTCGTAATCTTCTTCCAGAGGACCACTGGGCCAGAAAAGTTGAAACTTATGTAGAAGCATCATGGGGTGGTGTAGATTCTGAATTATTCAAATTATGACCCCTGGGGTAGGGTGGGACCACAATAGGGAACCCAAGTTTTACATTGAAATATACAAATATACAATATACAATATACATATTTTTTATATACATATAAAAAAAATCTTCTTCTTGGGAATTACCGGTACTAGGCAAGCAAAGCTGAAACTTAGGCAAAATCATTGTGGGGTAGTGTAGATTTTAAATTGTTCAAATTATGACCACAGGGGTTAGGTTGGGTCACAAAAGGTACAACAAGGGGGAAATCTGGTAAAGAACTGCATGGTCAAAGCTATCCAGGTAATTACAAGTTATGTGGCTCATGAGCCTCTTGTTATATAAGTCATGATATTTTACAGAAGATTTGAGAAAATAATAATTGCAAATCTGTGTCTAAGCACCTTTAATACTGCACAATCTCACCATTTGAAGTAATAAACAAACATTAATAAAAAAAAATGTAGTTATAACTGAAGCATGGAATATTTGATTATACTTTTATTACTTATAAAATTATGTTTTATAAGGTTGAATAATTCACAAGAGTTCAAAGTTTTGATGACCATACAGAGCTCAGAGATGTTGTAACAAAGACATGCCTGCATTAAGGAGGAATGCCACACCAACTTTTTATTTTATAGATCTCTGAGTCAACCTTTTAAAACAATGGTTTCAGCATTGAAAGGCCGACATAAGCTCTTATTTATTTTACATGAATTTTTTCAAAGAAAACGAAAAAAATTCATTACATCAAAATTAAATGCTTTCTTGTAAAATTTTTGCTGTAAATGAATGCATCACATGAATACCTAATGAAATATGTTAAGAAAGTCTGGTTATACTTTTAAATTTTTTTTTATAAAAAATTATTTATGAAAATAAAACACATAATTTGTGAATATTTTTTAAACTTGTGGTTAAAATCTTCTTAAAACAAGCTACAACTGGGGTGAACATGTTCATTAATCATATTTATAAAAGAAATTGAAACGAAATTGAGAAATTTTAGAGAAATTAATATTTTTTAATTTTGGCCAATCCCGAGCAAAATTTAACCGATCCCGACCATAATTGTACAATTATTGGAAATAAATAGCATTTTCCTAAAAACACTGGTCTGATTAGGTGTTATAAGGGTTAAAACATTATAGAACCTGACAATAAAATAGATTTCTTCATTGTAAATACTTGAAGAGGCAAAAAATTAGCATTTTATTCATTTTGTGTTAATTTTGATCGGGATCAGTTTAATTTTGATCGGGTTAGGTCCAAATATTAAAAAAAATTAATTTTTCTAAAATTTCTCAATTTCGTTTCAATTTCTTTTAAAAATATGATTGACAAACATGTTGTCCTTAGTTGTGACTAGTTTTATGGTGTTTTTAACCATAGGTTTAAAAAATATTCTCAAATAATGGGTTTTATTTTCATAAATAATTTTTTATAAAAAAAATTAAAAAGTCTAACCAGACTTTCTTTACATATTTTATAAGGTATTCATGTGATGCATTCAGTTACAGCAAAATTTTTACAAGAAAGCACTTAATTTGGGTGTAATGAATTTTTTTCGTTTTCTTTGAAAAAAGACAAAAAAAAATCATATAAAATAATTAAGAGCTTATGTCGGCCTTTCAATGCTGAAACCATTGTTTAAAAAGGATGACTCAAAGATCTATAAAATAAAAAATTGGTGTGGCATTCTACCTTAAGAGAACTGTTCACTCATTTTTTCAGAATAATGTGTCGCATTGAAATCCATCTTATGTTGGAATAAACAATCAGGACATTCTTCTGGATCACAGGTAGTAAATGTTTACATGAATGAGAAAGATTTTGCTCTTCCTATGTATACTTCAGATTGGAACCTGAAAATGAGAATTGACCAAGTATAGATATTTTTAATAAGTAAACATTTCATATTAATATGATGAGCCAATCTGAATTTGTATTGTATCTTTAAATTTCACTTTGCACAATTTAAAAAGTATTTTTTATGCACTGAAAAGTGAAATCTTTATGAAGAATTAAAATGTTTTATCATTAATTTTTTTTTCAGGCACAAAGTATTGACAAAACCAAAGATTACCTGGTAGTCTGCAAATGGAGTGATCATTGGATGAGCCAGACAACACCATTTTCCTCGGAAATTTTAGAAAAGAGACAATCTCCATCTTCAGTCATAGATGACTGATGTCGACATTTTCTCACTTCTGTTTCATGTCTTTTCTACAGCATGGACTCCAGCATCAGTGGGCGCTTGACTTTTATAGACATTTATTCTTCTGATTTTGATCTAATATCCTTAAATATAGGACAAACAATTCATTTATCTTTTAAAATATTTTTAAATTTTACTTAATAAAACAATGAAAACAGTTCAAACAAACTGGTTATCCTATAATCTAAAACTGTTTTATGTTTCAAGCAATTATAATTTTACAAGACTTGTTTAAGGTACTTGGATCCTCAGGAAAGAAGGATAACTCTATAATTTATAATTTAATTCAGAATCTCAAAATGAATTTTGAAAAATTAAATCTCTTCATGCAAAAGTTTTCATTTTATCATGATAATGTTTATAACTTCTCAATGTCCTTTAAGGTTGTTTGAAGTTCTCAGAAAGGTCTTGTAAAAAGTCAAAATGTTTACCTGATATAGTAAAACTCTGTTTAAGAAAAGTCAATGGGACCTATGAAAATACTTTTCTATAACCATAATTTGTTTATCCGTATAAGGAATTCATTACATTTACATAGCTGGGGATCCAAGGTTACCTTGCTATATCTGTGAATTCGCAATATCTGTGTTCGTACTAAACGAGTTTTACTGTAAAAGTATTTCAAAATTACTTTGCCTATTTTAGACAGGTATCATAAAATGATTCCAAAGTATTTTACAATTTTAAAAACAATTTTCTCAATATTCTACCATGAATAAATAATTTTTAAAGATTTTTTTTATCAAATTTTTGATATAAAATCTCTTACTTATATTACTTAAATATGAATTTTATTCTTAATTTACACAAATAAACAGAAATAATGATTTGACATTTGTGGGTGAGACAGCCCCTTGACAATGGGCCGAGACAGAGATATCTCAGCCTCGAGGGCGAGACAGCTCTTATGAGCTCTACTTAGGCCCCAAAAAATAATAGTCTTGTTTCCTGTTACCTTGCACCTGACCCTAAAGTTTTTTAGGTTTTGGAAAAAATCTGGAATTTCTGTAATTTCATGTTCCAAAACTGGAAAAAATAATGTATATTCAAGTGATATTTTATGATACTACTGTCTACATGTATATGTTTTAAATATAGACTTTCATAACAAACCACTTGAGTCATGCATCAAAAGACAAATTTTAATTTGTAATGAATATATTGGTCTATGGCATGTTTAATTTGGTTTTGTATTAGTTCATATCAAAAATAAAAATAAATTAAAAAATAAAATAATTTTCCTGCCTACCTACCCAATTTTTTTTCAGGCTGGTAGCAGGAAACAAGATAATTATTTTTTTGGCCTTACAAGGCACTGTCTCACCTAGTCCAAAACATCAGTATCAGAGCTGATACAAGGCATATATGCATGTTTGCGTACTAGGGAACTGTCAATGAATAAATTTACAAATACAAAAGGAAAAAAAAATTGCTGGGACTCAAAGATCAAACTCAAGAAACCTACATTATTTCATACCTTCAATATATGTATCTGCAGGTACTTATGGCTTTATATGTTTAATGTACATGTTTGTGCTTTTCTATCTTTTAATTGCACCAGGCAGCTATTTAGATTCCTGCAATGAAAATTTTTGTTCCGAAAACTCATAAAAATTAAAAGGCTTTCTGTTAAATTTTTTTATTGAAATAGGGAAAGGAAAAAAATTATAATATATTTTTAAAAATCATAATCCTTCACACTTGCGTTATGTACTTTAATTTTATGTGTGTAGGAATATTTTAAATTTTGGCATTCTGTTATATTTAAGGTAAACAAAAATGTATATCCTGGGTCTGAATTTACCTAACACCGATACATTACAGGAAGGTTTGGAAGGGCAAGGTCAAAATTCATTGGTGACGTAGTTTAATTGATGCAGACAACAAACGTTGTTTTGCACCGAGATTAAAAATAAAATATCAACGAAGGATTTATGTGTTCAAAGAGTTGGAAGTTAAACAAAGTCAAGAAATACTGTGGCATGTACATGTGAGGACATCACTTGTTCACATACTGTGACATAGAAACGATAATATGACTTATTTTGACCGTGTGTTACAGTTTTTTAACAAACGTAAAGGAGTTGGATTTATAAGGAAAGCTAAGGTGAAACGTTAAGGTAAGGCAGCAATTATAATTTTTAAAAATCTTAATCCTAGTGATATTACTTTGATTGATTTCTAATGTTATACGTGTTGGCTATAAATTATAAAACTAATTTTACTTGAGCTAAATTTGCAGTAGCCTAGCCTCTATTATTCTATTGAAATGTTATGTATGAATTGAGTCATACCTCTTTGCCTGTATGCAGTGACTAACCCTTTTATGAATCTTTGGTCCCTTGGGTCTCAGTCTGGGTATGAAAGTTTGTTGAAAAAGTAATATTTCTTGTAGTATAAATATATACTTGGAAGTCTCGGGCGTTATAGGTTTTTCGGACGTCGATAACCATAGAGCACTCCCGATCGTGTGTGACGTCATTTCCTTACTGACGACGACGTACGGAAAATTACGAACAATGGATGATCCCCTTCCGAAGTGGTGGCCATTTTGACAATGTTAAATCTCCGTAGACTTTGAATTTGCCGCCGAGTGTATACACTGGTTGACCTCGAGGGTTCGGATAAACGGTGGAAGGTTGGAAAAAAAATGATCTATCAATCGGAACTGGGTTGAAGTCCAAGGTATTTATATATTTTGAGATACTATGCGAAAAGTGCTTACAGTAACTTGGTGGGACAGACTATACAAGACAAACAAAAACGATTGTGCTGTCCTTATTTTTTGTCTTACCGCTACAAAATATAAATGAAAACACGATTCTTAAAAGAAATTTGTCAGCCGAATCTTCTTATTCAAACTTATAATAGCAAATTCAAACTATATAGACTAGTGCTGATACCGTCTATATTATCGATACATTGGGCTCACGCTTGGCGATACATGTCGCCAGGGAGTGCTCCTAGTCATCTGATCCCACCTATGGAAATCCAGAGTATGTGCCTCTTCACAGATTCGAATTATTTGAAGATGTCTGAAATCAATCATTGGTCTTTCCTTCTTCAAAGGACAGTTCATCTTATCAGGCAACTCATGACATATACATATTTCGATATATTTTTGTAATTTATTTATTTTTTCTATAATTCTTATCAATTGAAATGAATGCGGTATGTTTAATTTCATCATTTGTTTTATCACTTCTGTTATGGTAGAATGAGTGACTTGATGAACTAATATAAGATGTAAATAATAGAAAAAACCGTAGAAAAAGAAATTTATCAGCAGTAAAAAGTAAAACTACAAAATTTAGTGTTGGTTGCCTCATATTTCAATTCTTTCTAGAAAATAAACTTTTAAAATATATTTTATATTTTAAGTTCTTCTAAGCTGCTGTCAGCAACAAATATAATCTTTACAATTCATTTCAACAATACCTTGGCATTTGAAATAACATTAATATATGTGCATACATGAACTGTACTAATTAACCTTGTACTCGTATGTTTCTAGAGTTTTAATTTCTTTGAAAGCGAAAATGATTCATTCGAGAAATCGTACAGACTTTTTGCACGCACATTTTAGAATAATTAGAAAAGGGAATGTGGATGAAAGTTTATTTTGTACATTATACATTGTACCTCTACGAAAGATTCAGTGTGTATTTTACTTCGATCTGCAAAGGATTCGTTCTCCACAAAAGTATTTTATTCAGCGTCATTAATGTGCTGCAGATTTTTACGTTTTTTACAACTTGGTGAAGATGCCAATAATTGCATGTCGAATTCTTTTAAAAACTGCATATTTGTGGTAAACAAAGTTTATAATAAACATGCCGTTTGTAGCTGAGACCTAAATAAGTCTGATTTCACATTTTCCCCATTTCAGTGAAGAACTTATGTATGTAAGCCAGAAATGCATCTTCTAGAAAGTGAGGGTAAATCTCGATTATTATTTTATTTTATATAAGTCATAAAACGTAGGTGTGTGATTGCACATTTAACCTTTGAATGAAATACTAATAAATTCAAAATTAGAATAAGTCTATCTTTATTTATGACTCTCATATCAGAAAGTCCCTAGCCTAAGAAATTACTCTTGAAGAAAAGTTAATCCCCGGAATTCCCTTTGAGTTTCTTTGTAGGAGTTAAATGTATTTATATTTACATGTACATACTGACGAATAACAAAAGAATTGACCTTTTTAAATTGCAATTTATAGCATGTGTAACTTGACGGCCTGTCTTTTATTTTCAAATATATGTTTGGTGTTAATTGATTTATATCAAAACTAGTTTCATAGTCTTTAATATGATGAATCTGAGATGAGTGCCATATTTTATTTTTCTGTCAGTTTTTATATCATTATACAACTGCAGAGCAGAGACTTGCAATTAAATAAAAAAAACAAACGATATACTGAGTAGTTTTTTTATGATCCATTAATTTTTCAATTGAATTTTTACTGTCATTCATTAAAGATTTAAGCACTTCTAGATCAATAAATGTAACGAAGTTTTCTTTTATCTGGAAATTTCTTGGCGATGTGTTTTCTTTAGGAAAAGTTTCATGCGATATATTTGCTCTTTGGGGTTCATTGAAATGCCTATACATGCATTGTGTTTTCAAACAAAACATGGAATTTCATTCCTTAATTCGAAAAAAGACTTTCTCAGCAATTCCTTGAATGTATCAAGTGGACGTTTGCGAAGCGCGCTGACTTTTACAGTTGATGACTTACATTTACATTAGGACAATGTACGGAAGCTCTCTTATAATATCAATAGTTGGCTCAACATTTCATTCAACGAAATTGGTTATTCCCATGCATGCCCTTGAAAAAAAACAACAACAACCAACCAACCTTCAACCCTAAACCCCTACCTTCACATGTTAGTGTCCCTTACACCATACCTATGACCACTTTTAAAAAAGTCCTTGTTTGTAAGCAATTCTGTACCTCCGTACATGATACAAGTTTAAATGTCAAACTATACCATCAATTGTACTAATTATTGCATTTTCAAAAGCCCACTAGGTCATTATTTTCACAGTTAATTGTCAACGGATTTTCCGTTATTTCCCGGTCATGACAAAGAGCACACGGCGGCTGTTACTGGTCTGCAGGAATACTCACTCTTCAATTGCACCTGATCCCGCCTTTGATTTTTTGAAAATTCGTGTTTGCACGGCTCTTATTTTCTATTGTTTAATGGACTTTTGATCTTGAATACTGTATGTTATCCCAATCCCGTTGTATCCCTTGTTTTTTTTATATACAGCTGTATATGGGTCAATATAAAAAAAAAGCAGCTAAATGTGTCACTTCTTCGTAAAATCCTATTTCTTATTTTCTCCCAATTTTGGATTGTTGCTTTACAATCTATGACATCTGTACTTTCTATTTACTAATAGAAATTTTCACATAATTAATTTCATTAAAGTTAATGGATGATTTTATCACACCAATCAGCCAATTTCTTGCTGTCAATGGAATTTTTCTCTTCAAATAAGGATAAATACGTCAAAAATTATATGAAATTTTGTCTGAAAAATCATGTATACATAAAATAAACGTTAAATAGAATATATCTTTGAATATAAAAATATGAGCCCTACCTTCCATTTAACTGATACAGCATTTAATATGACTGTACAAGAAAGTTGTGTCATTGGTGTTACTATTTTTGTTTTTGCTACAAAAGAGTTATCATTCCTGATAAGAGAATATAAACAGTCCTAAGTCATATTACATCACTTCTCACCAAAAACAACAGAAACTGCTCCTTGATATTCATGATCAGAACATATTAATGGACTTCAGAAGTAAAAAAGTACACTAGTACAAACTTTTTTTGACAGTGGTGTTTCCATCGTTATTTCAAAACGATTTTAGATATTCATTGAACTCTTTTACGAAAGATGTTCTTTAGGGAAACTAAAAGCAATGCTGACAAAACTTTTACTTTATCCAGGGTAAATCAGAAATATTAGATCATTTTATGACTAATATGTCATTGGTGTTACGGTCATTGGCATTACTTTCTAAAGTTTAACACCAATGACAGGAATGGTTACACCATTGACAAAACAAGTACTTTTGGAGGCAAAATATATTCTTCTTATATTGAAAAATTATTTATTTGTATTCTACTTTGCAAACCTAATTTATGGTATTTAAAAGTAATTTGATTTATTTTCCAATAAATATTTTTTTTCCACGTACGGATGTTTTAAATATCTGGTAATGCCAATGACAACTTCAGATCATATACATGTAACACCAATGACAAAACATTTTTTATGCTCAAAAAATATATTTTCCCTTCTGAAAAATTCACTTGCCATGCATGAATGTCAGAGTTTATCACCTAAGTAAAGTAAAATTAGTCAAGTTTAACTTAGTTTGTATAAATCTCTCTACGAATAGAGTTAACTTTTATGGTAACACCAATGACTGGTTAAGTAACACCGGTGACAAGGGATTTTGATTAATACATTTTATCTACTAGTTCTCTAATAAAGAATGTGGGATTTAAAACATCATATCCTTCACAATTGAGACCCTTTTACCCTACAAACATTTTTTTTCAAACCAATGATTAACAAACACTGCATATCTCTTGTCACCGGTGTTACTTCACCAGTCATTGGTGTTACCATAAAAGTTAACTATTCTGTTACTGGTGTTACTAGATTTCTTTTTGTTATAAGATCATTTTAAGTATGAAATCCCAGAAACTTTTTTCATTTTTGTATGTTAGCCATGCAGTGTATTTTGTCTTTCACATGAGGTTTCATGTTATAGTATGTTTAAATGCTAATTGTTAAGTGCTAAGTCATTAGTATTACTAAATTCGATCATTGGTGTTACAGTTGAGTCAGTGGAGTAACCAACCTAAAACTTGTTATTTTTTACTTTTAATAAGTTTAAATGTAAGAAATAACTTTATATTACCTAATTTCACTCCTTGAAAAAAGTAATAAATTATGTTATTTTGAACTGTACACACATGGCACCACATTTACAGCATTTTTTAGTGTGTGTCTATTTATTTTTGTCTCATGTAAATGTCCAAATATAATTGAAAACTTAATTTTTATCACTGGACAACGATACTTTTGGACTTATCAGTATACTTGAATAATCCTAGTACATGTTTATCATGGCTTGCATTCATAAGTTTTTTAATAAATTCTATACAACAAAATTTTATAAGGTAACACCAATGACAGAAAAACACAATTTGATAACTTTTACGAGAACATTCTGAAATAATTTAATTTTATTTGTATTCTCGCCTCTCATTGGTTGATTTCCAAAAAGGAACGCATAACATTTTGTATAATCTGGTTTGGTATGGGGACACACCCCCTTGACGACCAGCTTAATCATCATATCCATGCAATCCCCTCATTTCCAGTCCTCGGAATCCATGGAAAATTCCAGATTTAATAAATGTACCTTCAACTTTAATCAATTACTCGTTCTTACCTCATGTAAACAAACATCATGGCTGCTAGATCTATGTATCAGTCATTACCTCCCCTCGCTTCAAATCACTTCCGTTACTACGGTTGTATTATTGCGCGGTAAATTTGAACTTATAAAAAGCAACACAATTTTACATCAAAAGTTGTTTAATTATTTTAAAATTAAATTATAAGGAATGACTTTAATTCTTGGCCATATTATCGAGTATAATCTGGTTTGGGTCAGTTTACGCTTTTTTATAATCCGCTTCGCGGATTATAAAGCGTAAACTGACCCAAACCAGATTATACTCGATAATATGGCCAAGAATTAGAGTCATTCCTTAAAAAAATAGCTTCCCTACTGTTTGCTAAACGTTGTTTTCCCAAAATATTGTGCAGCTTTATCAATTTAGATACAAAAAAGAAACGGAAATATTTAATTGTATCTCCAATTTTCATATGAACCATTTAGCTGCTTTTCTTTATATTGACCCATATTCATATCTTATATAATTAATGTAAGAGTTAAATAAAATATTTGCTGGTGATGATAATTTCCTGCATTTAATTATTGCACTGTACTTAAGAAAAACATTAATAATATGCTTAGCGTAATCATTCTTGAAATGTCCTTGACAATATGTGTATGGGAATGAGCTTAAATAATAGCAAGTAAAAAAAGTGTCTTTAATATATTTTAGAACTAAAATGAAGAAATATCAATTTATGCAAATTCGCCCATTGTAATTACCTTTACATTTAGTGAAAGAAAGCATCATATAGCAAAGCGTAAACATATAAGTTTTAACGACAAAAAGAAAAAAACATGATAAATGCAAGATTATTCTAATAAAACATGTATTGTATTATATTTATCTGGTTTATTTGGACCCTGTAGATCGCGTAGAATACACGCATTATAAGACACAGTACTCACTGTTATCTTTTTATATTTAATTTCTCTTGTTACCATGTGTGATTAACCCTCAATCATAATTTCCATATACCCCAAGGAAAAATTAAAAATGAATATTGATTCATTCATATTGATAAAAACTTAAGATTTTTTTTTCTAAAAGTCTCTTTTCTAAGACTAACAGTGTTCTTTGTCAACTAACTCCAATTTCCATACAAAGATTGTCAAAAGAGTCCATATTAATCATTTAAAGGAAAACTTATTTTCGTTTAGTTTTCACACAGCAATATGCTTTTGATCTCCATTAACACATAGTGTGGGTCGTCTTCTACAAAGCCACCTCCTCCGTAAAATTGCCCTGCTAGTGTGATTCCGTGGAATTGCTCCGAAAGCGGAATAAAGTCCTCCTTTTCTACTTCCTATGTCAGGACCTTAAGTGACGAGAATAATATTCCATATTTTATTTTTCATTTTAATAATAAATTCAGTCAGTTTTCTCCTGATTAAACTCTTTTGATATATTAAAAGATATAAAAACGTAATGCAAACAAATTCATGTTGTAAACATATCCTTGATAAAAGAAAAAGAAAATTTTCCGGTACCTTTTAGATTTTGAGGGTATATAACTGCAGTCTGTTGAGTCTGCACTTTTCCAAATTGTCCACCACAGAAGCATAAAGTCAGAACAAAAACTAAAACTAAAGTACCAATATTCTCCATGTTTACTTTCCTTAGTTTCAATCTCAGTTTGACAAGTTCTGCAAGATTGGAGCAATTTAAATACATGTATGCACTGCATTAGGGGGATATTTCGGAAAATCCTATATGTCATTCGTCATCCTTCGCTGAATTGAAGAGATGAATTTACTTTAGTGCAAGTAACACCGTCATATTGTAAATATTTTTTTTTCATCATGCCTCATCCATTCATCCTTGTTTATATTATCCTTTTTTTCCATGCATGATTTAATATTATTTTTAGAAGTTATCTAGAAAATCATGCATATTTCCAATTTTAAAAAAATATATCTCTCAAATAATGTGTTAAATAATGACATTTTCGAATACACATATTCTGTTAAAGTAAATTTTTATCCTGTCTGGCAAATCAAATATTTTCTTTGAAATTATTCATAACAAAATCTTGTTTTATATCGGATTGGCGTTTTTTAAGCAGAAACTATATTTTCTGGTATAGGAACATATGTTCCTTAACCTAAAAATAAGAAGTTTGGATAAAGAAATAATACTAAAAATCCTTGAAAGAATTAAGTATAACTTCAAACCTGAAAATAACAGTTACATTCAATATTCAGAGTCTTTCAAAATACACTTGATAGGACCTTGTAGAAGTAGTCTCCCCTGTCAACTGTTGATTATAATATTATTATCAAATTATCAAATTGCAAATTGCAAGGAAGATTGAAAGAAGAAGGTACAGTTTGAGCTGTATTGTGCTTTAAAATTAATGTTCTTAAAAATTTATGAAATTGGTTTTAACAATAAAGTAGATTAGATGAATATGATTAAATCATTAAAGAATATGGCATGAAGTAGGACCTTTCTGGAAATATGACATCATTAAGTTGGTACATTTCTAAGTTTAACGCAGAAAAGCCTCAAAATGACTTATTTCTATGCTAATTGAAATTTCCAAAATAGCGTCTGCCAACGTCTCCCACTTTAATATTTGGATATATCATGTAAACTGCTATGAAAAATCACATATCTCAAAATCTTATTATTTCATTCAGTTTGTTTTCTGAAAGAAAGTTCCAATGGAAATTGATGTCTTCTGGAACTTTTTTTTTTTGAAAATACGGGAAAATGCACAAGTCAATGACGTCACAATTAGCATTTAGGAGGTCATATGAGAAAAACGATTTGTGTATTTTTACTGCGGAGAATTCCTATGATTCAGATAGAAAGAATTTTGATATTTAACATCACTTTCATATTTCAGAAAAAATAGAGGTCATAATTTGTATTGATACTGTATCTTGTTCTTTAATAAAACAATTCAATGATTTTAATGTTTCATTATACTATACTAGCTTATTCCATCGATAACTGAATTGTAATTAAATTGCAATTAAATTCTGACTGTCATTTTTATTTTTTTTAACACTTCTAGATCCACCAATACCTATTTATATATAAGTATATTAAAACCTATACATGTATATAACTATGCGTCTTTTAATGGAAAATTTTGCAAGTTCTTGCAGATGTGTTTTCTTTTAGAAAAGATTTGTGACATACAATATACGTATGTGTACTTTTTGTTGTTTTTAAAAATACCTTTGTAATAATTAGTTTTTTTAAACACAGATTTTTAATTCTTAGTTTGAAAAGGTTTTATGTGGTTGTTGAATAGATCTTGCTTTCCCCGTGTTCATTATCTACTCAAGGGAAAAGAAACGTATTTTAAACTTTTGAATTAATTTAAAACTATTATTTCAAATATGTTTTCCAGTATTGTTATCAAACATTTAAATTCAACTTTAATCAACTAGTTATCAAAATCTTGTTTGACTTTGACAGAAAATTTCTGAGTTATTGAATGGATATGTCGATACCCCCGAAAATTAAAATAAAAATTCTCATCATCTCCCTTGTGCATCAGAAGCATCCTAGATTTTCCTGGGCATTGAGTTCACCAGAGCATTTATCTTCCTCATAGGATTATTATTTAAGCCTTCCGACGGTAGTCTCAATGGTTGAGAGTGGCTTTATTATTCCAAAGCCAACAAATCCCCCGCCCAATGAAAACAAACTGCACGGTAACATGTTCTTGCCTTTTTCCTCACTTATGCAATTCACTTGCTAGACCTAATGTAACTTCCATAAGCCAAACCATGATTGCAAGAAATTTATACTGACTGCAAATATGCAAAAACGATGTCTACATGTATAACTCTACTGCATCTATTGGCACTACGAGATGTGATCATAAAATTGTCATCATCAGCATGCACGTGTTTTTGGCTTTTTATAATTTTCCCTACGTTACGCCATACATTTCATGGTTGAGTAGTTTTGACGAGCGATTTTAGTACAAAGTAACCAACATAGACATCTGACCAATTTTTTAAATTTTCGGCCACATAGTAAAAAAAATTTTCGCATACATGTATATCATGCTCTTATGCGTTTCTTTTTCCTTTCGGTATATTTGATTAGAATAGTTAAAGATGATATATATATTTGCTTGTAAAAATATTCCTGCAATTGTCGCTCTACGCTTAACTACAATAGAAATGATAAGCATTTATATTAATTTTTCCTTAACAATTTTATGTGTGTGGGAGTGAAACTTAAACCACCGTAATAAAAACTGTATATATCTGACGTGTAGAATTGAAAACCAGTTTTGAGAAATATAGATAATTATATGCAAAACCCAATGTTATAATTTTTACTACTAGAGCAAAGAAACATGAGTTTGGCAAAGTTAATATGAACAAATAATTTCTTAACAACAAAAGTAACAACAAATAGGAATAATCATGATAAATTAAAGGTAGATTCTAATAAACAAATGTACATGTATATAAATGACTGATGTGTTCTTGTTGGATACATGTATTATTAGACATACTGGTATTTACTAAGTTTTTCCCATCTGTGATTAGCCTTAAACCATAATTTCTAAATGCCTCAAGAAAAAATTTAAAGTAAAAGTAAATATTCATTTATAATGTCCATAGTTTGCAACCAAGTAATGCAAGATTCAAAAAAATACACTCAATCCTCATCTATTATATACAGATTTTCTTCCGTATCTACATCTAATATCCATACATCGAATTTTATTAAACACATTGTCACAACACGAATCTATTTGATGTCATTCACCTAAAGCTGGATTTCTGTCTATTTTTCACACAGCAGTAGGCTATCGATCTTCATTTACATAATAAGGGTCGGATTCTACACAGCCACCACCTTCGTCGAACTGCTCCGCCAGCGGAATATAGTCCCCCTGTTCTACTTGATTTGCTATCATCTAAAAAGACAAAAAAATATTGCAGAGTATATATTTCATCTGAATGATGAATTCAGTTATTTTTCTCCCGGTACAAATGTTTTAATATCTATAAGATATGGAGACGTATAGCAAACTATTTCATAATTTTTAGACATTCCCTTGAAATTAGAAAACGAGCACTTACCTTTGAAAGAACCACGAACGATAGTATTGTTCTCCCGCCTACCTCTAAGTCAATTTTCAAAAGTTAACATATTAGAATGATTTTCAAAATTTTTATAGATAATAATATGAATTTTAATAAAACATTACTTATTTGGGATATCAAAGAGAGATAAATCTATAATTTTGGCAAAACTTGTGTTTTTTACTATAGAAATCAACGGAAAACGGAAAATATTTTTAAAACATCTTTCCCCCCCATGAAACAAAAATTCCTTTTTACAGGTAATATAGACTGTCATTTTACAAATTTATGCCAAAGCTTTTGGTGTTTCACGGGGGGGAACATATGTTTATAGACAAAAAACGAAAAAAATGCTGATTTTTCACCAATTTTAAAGCTATTTACAACTAATTAATTGTATTTTATTAATTAATATATGTTTTAATTATTTGCGTAAAACATAAGAAAAGATATTAGATACATTTTATCATATTTTAAACTATTTCCAAATATGGTGATCCTTGAAAGTTCGATTTCACTAGAAAATATCGTCTACCCCCCTTTTTTCAAGAACTGGAATTTATGATAATTTACTATCTAGCACTGGAATTAAAATGATTAATCAATTACCATAGAACTGTTCTTTGTATTTAACAAAGATTTAATGGCCAGATTGCCATTAATATTGAATTTAATGAGTGCAAAATGTAGGCGGGAATCAAGAGTTAGAGTTCGTAGTTCTTTGGAGGTTTATCAACTGCAATCTGTTCACGTATATCACTGGGCAAAATCATATTTCTCAAGTTTAGTTGATCAACATCGACATCTTGCATATGTCCAAGATCTTGTCTAAAATCTCGCATTTGTCCGAGATCTTGCACTTGTCCGATTTGTCCTTCACAGAAGCATAAAGTCATAACAAAACCCAAAACTAAAGTCCTAATAATCTTCATGTTTACTTTGATAAGTTTCGATATCAATTTGACAAATTTTGCAAGATTCCAGCAATTTATACATGTACATGTACTTGTGCTATTAGTGTTATTTTGACAATCCTGAAAATTCTAACGGTCATTCGTCATCCTTCGGTATTCCTATGAACTTAACGGAAGAAATAATTAACCGAGATGACAGGGAAAACGTCACTGTAAGTGTTTATTTCCATTCTTACTCATCCATTCATCCCATTTCAGTCCGATTTATTAATGCGTCGATATGATTATTTGTGTCTAAGGCTTATACATGTACGCAAAACGTATTTGCAGAGAAAAAAAAATTTGTCTTGCAGTGCTTGAAAAGTATTATTCTGTTTTGTTACATTTTATCTTGAAAATAAATAATCCATTTTACTCAAGTATTACAAAATCTTGTTTGATGTCGTATTGACTATTTACAAGTGGTAACGGTACTTGCTTGTATTATGTTTAATTAGGAACACATGTTTTGTTTATAGATAAATGTGGAAGTATAGGAACAGCTTAAACTTAAGAAATGAAGATGAAGAAATAGCGGAGAAAAAGTTGATAGAGAGAATTAAGTACATGTATAATTAAATTCAAACCTCAAATGTTACAATAACTATCCATATTCAAGATCTCTCTCAAAAGACATGCACTTAATGAAAAAAGTGAAATAACGAACAGTACCGGTAATCAATCTCAAAATATATCAACAAAAAATAACCGTGTCACTTTGTCAATCTGTGAAGAGACTTAAAAATGTCAGTAGTGCCTTAGAGGAGTAGCATCCCTTGTCTAATGGTGATCATATTTTTATCTTTAATTCATAAAAATTAAATGTTGTATACGCCTGTATATCTATAAATCATTAAAAATGTTTACAACAGTGCGACATTTAAGTCCGGACACAACAAAGTCCGGACTTTTAGGTACCCTTTCAAAAAGACATAATTTAAAAACTTTTCCTGAAGTTTTGTGGGATTTTTTATTCTCATCTCATCATGTCAATTTCAACTTCCACAATGTTGTAGATTTCTTACAAACTTCTCTCAAAACTAAAAATCCCATGGGAGAATGGGGTGATTTTTCATCCCACCTAAAATCCCACCAAAATCCCACGGGAGAAAAAAA
>PRKT01000081.1:515989-559534 GCA_003671525.1 Saccostrea glomerata | reverse complement strand
AATGTTATTGAACAAACGACTCATACAAAAGGTTACTACAGGATTTTTTCCCTATTTTGTGCTAAGACGTGGGATATTTAATCCTAACATCAAGATGTGGGATATTTAATCCCATATTCTGCATTTTAGTGGGAGTTTTTGTCCTGTGGGAGAAATAATCCCATTTTTGCATCAACCATGGGATTTTTTCTCCCACATGGGACAAATTATCCCATAGTATTATTTCTCCCATGGGATTTTGGTGGGATTTCAGGTGGCATGAAAAATCCCCCCATTCTCCCATGGGATTTTAAGTTTTGAGAGAAGTTTATAGGAAAACTGCAAAATTGTGGCAGTTGAGATTGATATGATGGGATGAGAATAAAAAATCCCACCAAACTTCAGGAAAATTTTTAAATTATGTCTTCTCGAAAGGGTACCTAAAAGTCCGGACTTTGTCGTGTCCGGACTTAAATGTCGCACTGTTCTACTTTAAAGCCTTGAAATTATCAAATGAAATTATGAATGGTAAAAAAAAACCTTAAAAACAGCACAATCTACATACTGCAATGAAGATGGCTTGTTTTAATTGTGGCTAGTGCCTTAAAATGTTACTTTTTCAAAGTAGAGGTATTTTGAGCACCGAGGTCACTAAATGAACTCACTAAGCTCTCATTATGTATAGTGGGATATTTTTTGTGGAGCGATAATTTTTGGAAATTGACCATATTTTCCTATTGTACAAATGATAAATAAGTGTAATAAATATAATTTGTGAAAAAATATCCAACAAGCCCCGGGATTGAAGATCGAAGGGAGGGGGGTCCTATCCACAAGTACGTGTGAATAAGAGGTGCACAAAAACAACTATCATTAAATATTATTCAGTGGTATAGAAGGAGTTGCGGATATGAGATGGCTACTCTGCAACACTATAGATAGAATGACAGTGTTCATATTTTGCAATGTGAAATCGCAAAGATGTGTCCGATTAAAAAGTGAAATAATATGTGCACTATGACATTATGTTACAAAGATTCTTTGAAAGTCTCTACAAATTCATTTAGTAATACAAAGGGGGTTGCAAATAACAGATGGATACCTCAAAGCGTAATAGATTGACTGGCGTACAGCTAGCGGAGGAACGGACATCCCGGCCACTAAAGATTCCCCCGCTTTTCGAGCGAGTGTATAAAAATAGTGATCAAGGAAATGCACAGTTCATAACTATTCATTGACTTTATAAGTAATCGTCTTCAAATTCGGTATTACACACATTCATTATGAAATTCATAATCAATTGTGCTAATATGGATGTAAATGTTCTTTTATCATTAATATTTGGTACAAAATTGAATTTTTTTTTAAATAGCTGAGCGTATTTAAATTTTTTCATAAGCATACGATGAAGCTAGGAAATAATTTCAAGTAAGTTCAACAAACTACAGTCAAAGTATTTAATTAAATATTAAGTACAATTATCAATCTGCTTTTCTTCAAAAACCAACGCAGTGGCACAAAGTATACCACATAATGAGAAACAAATCACTTTGAAATTGCAACTACCTTGTACATTTCTATTAGACAGCATGTTAGCCTGTTATATCATATGTTGAAGGTATGATTGCGTCTTCGGAATTTCCAAGAATTTTATTAATGCATTAGGAATAAACATTTGAATTACAAATTTTTTGCCAATATTTTTATATTATTAGTAATAAGCAAAAAATTAATAAATAGATATTTTATCTTGCTATTATCAAAAATTGCATTTAAACATAAACGAAAAAAAAAAACATTTATATGAAAGAAAACATACAATACAAGCTAAGCTGGATTTTAGGAAGAGTTTTTCGATTTTTTATGATGCCTTTTGAAATATTTTACTTTTAAGTAATTTATATTATTTATTGAATTTTCATAAACTAAATTTGATATTTCGCAAAGATAAGTACATAATTTCAAGTTGTTTAACCATAATACTCCCTTTGTGATATGATTTGTCATTTAAAGTACAAGGGAATAAATAAGAAGGATAACCAGAAGTCTCTGTCGAGACTGTAGCTCTACTGGGTTGTATTTAAGGAAAATAAAATTGGTATTTCAACTGTAACCTTTAATTAGAATAATGAACTTTGAGTCTCTCTTCGAAGAAAAATTGCAATCAGACTAAAACTGTAGGATGGGGGAGGCTTTTAAGGGAATTAAAAAAAAGAATTTTCTATCTTTAGTAACCATTGCAACACCGTTTACTGAAATCAAAATTGATAAGCAGAATTACGTATCTTAGTGTAGTCTACTTTCATGACAGGTAATATTGAAATCAGAACTTTCAGAATACTACTCCTCCTAACGTTTTGTGTTATGAGGAGGAGTATTCTGAAAGTATTTCAAAGAAAGAGCAAGAGCCATTTAGGGCATTTTTTGGCCATGAGAAATTCTGAAAAAATCAAAACTGTTTAGTTCAGGTTGCAAATGCAGTATCCTCACTAAGACTGTTCGTGTCCATGAATCTATTGAACATGACGTAATTTACCCTTTAGTCAATGCATTATGCCGTCACAAAATGCGTCATTTCCCCCAAATCCTGTAAATTCTTTTGAAAACGGCCTAAAGTTGAAGCCTTTCTTCAGTATTTCATATAGAGCATAACCTCTATCTCAACCAAAATATGCAATATTGCATAACAAAGATCTCTGACCTGACGATCAAAAAGCATGTTTTAGTTTTTGGGTTATGCGCTGTGCTCATATTTTAATTCTTTGCTGAAAGGAATCAAATACACATGTTTTCTGCAAAATTCAAGAACATTGTATTTTATCAAAGACCGTTTTCCAATAATTAAATTCTCAAAAAGAAAATTTAATAAAGGAAATGAAAGCACTAAGTCTATACTTTATTTTAATACATCAATTGAGAAAGAGGGTGATAGTTTATTAATTGATATAAGGACAGGGCCATTTAGTGCATAAAGTGAATCTAGCCTTTTCTTTTTTATTGATCACGGCAACACCATTATCAAAAATCTGACAAATCAGTGTTAGAAAAGGATGTCTTCACATTGGACGTACAATTTGAATAATAAAATGTATTTATTTTGTCATTTATATAATTTTTTAATTTATGTAATTATTAAGATAAATTTCATGAAATCATTGTACATGTATTACATGTAGTAACAGAAAAAAATTGTGAGCTTTGTTAAGCAATATAAATGCATGCCAAAATTGTTGCGAGTGGAATTCTGAGAGCTGCTTATAGATACAAACATGCTAATTGAATTTTTTTCATGTGTGATGAGCCAAGGCATTGTCTCAAAATTCTATCTGAACAAAGACAATAACTTACAAGTAAAATAAATCTATTTTCTTAATTGGTTTTCAACAATAGATATACAAATATACACAGATAAACCCTACCTTACACGCGAAAACCATTTACGACGTCACCCATCCTCACACAAATACAAAAGAAGGAATATTCTGAAGTCTCTGGTCTTAAATGCACAGTTTTAAAGGCATATTGGACTTTTATCCATTTAGTTCGATTTTTTACAATATTCAAACAACACTTGATTTTAAAAAATGTCACTTGATAGGAAACTGAAATTCTGCAAGGATTTTTGAATGCACAAGAACGCAGTTTCTCAACACAATGTCATATCTCTCCTTATACAAGGCCACAGTCGTCTCCTCCTCTGCATGCGTGATATCCCCCCGGCAGCTGAATAGATCCCGCCTATTCTGCTTGATTTGTCAGCATCTAATATAATACGAGAAAAATTTGAAATATTCTTAATCTGCATGATTTATCCTTTTCTCCCGTACCGATTTATCTGATTTAATACATATATATTAGTATTTTGAGTGAGAGATTTTGTCGTCTATATCAATGTATATATACATTTTTAATTCGAGATAAAAATTTGAAGTAAAAAAAATCTTAATAAGCTGAGAAAATGAAAAACAAGCAAACAAACCCTGTAAATCTGGCTTTTAAAGTTTCTTAGCTTCTTTTTGTTCCAGATTGTTACTCAGTTGTTGTCGCTCTAAATCGATATCTTGCATTTGTCCGAAATCTTGCATAGGTCCTAGATCTTGCATTCGTTCGAGATCTTGCATAGGTCCGAGATCTTGCATTTGTTGGAATTGACCATCACTGAAGCATAAAACCGTGACGAAAATTAAAGCTAAAGTCAATAGACTATTCATTCTTGTTATCTTCATTAATAAAACTTTAAATCTGAGAAGCTCTGCAAGCTTCACTCTATTTATACTCGTGGGCTATATTTTTGTTGATTTTTACAATCCTTAAAACTCGATTAAATTCGTTGTTTTTCTATGTATTAATACGTAGTGTGCGGAAAAAATAATTTAACTTTAAGGATTGGAAACATCGTAATTTTAGCTGTTTATTTCCGGTTAAGTGCAGAATTTTGACATATTTACTAATTTAGTACGGGTGTTAGACGATTAAAACCACGACAATTTAGGTCAGATAATAAATTCAATATACTGTATAAAGGGAAATTTTAGCGAGACGCAAATGTAGCGATTTCTGCCTTAAAAATGGTATTTTATTTTCAGTAATTTAGGCGATTTTAAAATGCTAACTAAAGAAGCTAATACAAATAATACGCAATTAATTTTTAGCGATAGCCAATTTTAGCGATGTCAGCATCCTCCTAATAATGCCAAAATTGAATCCTTGCTAAATATTCTACTTATACGGTATATGACGAATGCCAAAAAGCAAAACTTATTAGGATCTAAACTTTAAATAAACATTCTTATCATTTAATATCAATTAATCCGATAATTTGAGCAAAATTTATGCTATTTCACACGTAACGGGATTAAGAATTAGGTTGTATCATCATCGTCCCTCGTATGTAATACTACAAAGGTGCGGAAGAACAGTATATTTAGACGACGGGGAAAACCGTCACATACAACAATTGTTTATTTCCGTTCTTACTCACTGCATTCATTCTTACGTATAGTAACGTTCATATGATGAAATTCATCCATATTTACTTTATTGTTCATTCTATTAAATACATATTGAAATACTTTCTCAAACACTATTGATATAATTATTTCAATAGTGGTTGTATTTCAATAGTGGTTACTAACTATGTTTGATATTGAAATGCACTTTCAACCACTATTGATATAAGTATTTCAACAGTGGTTGTATTTCAATAGTGGTTACTAACTATTTTTGCTATTGAAATGCACTCTCAACCAATATTGATATAATTATTTCAATAGTGGTCGTATTTCAATAGTGGTTACTTATTATGTTTGCTATTGAAATGCACTCTCAACCACTATTGATATAATTATTTCAATAGTGGTCGTTATTTCAATAGTGGTTGCAACAAACCATAAAGAAAATTTGAGAAAATATTAACATCAAATCTGTGTATTTGCACCTTTAAAATATTGATTGATCTAATTCTTGTTAATATGAATATATTCGTTAGAAAACTTGCCTTTACTTACCTTATTGCTTAGTATGATGCCTTATTTATGCAGCTTGCCCCAAACTGTATTTGGGTGTACTTTTCGAAACAAAGTACCATTCACGGTAGCTCAGTGGTTGGAGCCTTCGCTCCTCGATCGAGAAGTTGCGAGTTCGAATCTCGGTTACAACTAACCTAAGTCGATAAAAAATCGAAAGGACATCTATACATGAGTGAAAAAGTCTTGATTGGGAGTAAAATAACACACAAGCAATCAATCAGTCAATCTAAATTAAGCAATTCATTGCCCATTTTCTCTCTACATACTGTGTTAATTTTTATCGTTTTGTCCATTACCAGTTTTTTTTTCTGTATCGGTGTTGTACACATCAATGCTTCAATTTCCTCAATAAATTAACAACATGACCTTAATTATAGCCATCCCACTGCCTCCATTCTCCCTATCATCCCAGCTACCACTTTAATTTATTTGGTTACCTGGATTTGTCTTGGTTTAACCAGAGTAATACTTTTTGCGGTTGGAGAATTTCCTTTGTTGTTGCTATGTTTGCCTTGCTAATTACCGGTTTTGCGGTGGATTTCCGGTCTCAATATTTCGTTCGAGCAATTTATATGGCAAAGTATGTTTACGCTATAATATTCCGATGTACGAAAATTATTGGATATTCTTTTCACCGGTATATGGAGACAAAATGACAGGAAACGTAACAATAGCATGTTGCCATTTCAAGTGCTTCAAGTCAGTATGATTGGTGTTAAGGGAGAATTTTTCCTTCGAAGCACCTAATCCTACTTCTGGAATTATCATACCCTCTTCACGAGTTTTTTGTAAAAAGGAAATTTTTCTGAGATCCATCCCTATCACTTTAATTTCTCTTTCATATAAAGTATTATTAAAGTAATTACAGCTGTTTGCTTATTTTGTGCATTCCTTAAAGGGACTCGAACACAGCTTCAGCTAAAAAACATTCAAAGAATTTTTTTCCCTTTTTTACTGTTTACAAAGACTTATATGAGATATTTTAATACTTTTCAAAAAATTAATTTCAGTTGTCGAGATACAAGATAAATTAAGAGCTCCAATTTTTTGTCATGTAAACAAAGTCCGTGCCTTGTTTTTATTCTTATGTTAAATTTACGAATAAATGCTCGTTCAAGGCAGATTTTTTCAATAAAGAAATTAATTCTAAATACATGTATAATTAGATAGTTTCTAGTGATTTGCTGAATCTCGTTTTGTAATGAATATGATATTTCCTTGAAGTTCATGTATATGTAAACAAAAACAAGGCAAGAGACTTAAGCTTGTTTACATTATGAAGAGTTTTAAGTTTCGTTTCTTCTGTGTAAATCAGCAAATGATGTTCAAATTTGCTGGTCATTTGTATTGCCTTAATAAGGAGCTGTAAACATTAAACTTGGTTTTTAAAAAATCTGTGTCTATGTTCCTTTCAAGATAAATGCACATATTGTTGCAAGAGAGATAACTCATTATATTCCCTCATTCTAAAGATATTGTTTCAACTGTACTTCTGTCCTGTGTCGATCCTTTTCAGTGATGCGGAATTACAAAACAATTTAAGTATTGACCAGTTTCCAGGGTCACTTAAATTATCATGGGTTTATAAAAATAAAGAGGCTTGGTGGATGTGGCCATTTTTAGACCATTTTGATCTCCTTTAGAAGAATAGCTCCATATAGGGATATAAAAAATATTAAACTTTAAAACTAAAAAGTATGAAATTTTCTTTGCCAAATTATAGCTGACAGCTTAAAAAATCGTATCTAAAAATTAAGTTATATCTGGTGGTTAATTTGTTGACCCCCTAGCTTCCTTGAGTAGTTCGCTTATTAATCAACGTTGTGTATTTTGTCTTATCTAGAGAATAAAATATGGCATAAACCTTTGATCGTTAATGATAAAACGTTGACTTCAGGGATGTAAGGTCTTCGTCTTAATTGCGAATATTAAACCACCACAGAACACTAGGAATCCACAGTAATTCATTAGCACAACCTTTGAAAACATTTCTGTGTTTCTCAGCCATTTCTGAAATATTTTTATCGCCAACAGTATTCAAACGTAGGAATAAATGCATCAGAAGGATTTGTGCATTTTGCTTATTTAACGTTGTATTTTTATTGGTAGAGAAGGAATATCAACTTATAACCATAGCAACAATCATAAACAACCAAGGTGTTATTCAAAAATACAATAACATAATAAGAATGTTAAAGATTATTAGATATTGTCACAATTTTTTGCTGTAAATGTCCCTCTCAAATTTACCTTTTTACAATGAAAAAAAAGTTTAATTGAACATAAACAGTTTGATCTTTGCACTCAAGCATAGAATGGTTTGTTTGAGAAAAGAACTAATTTTCTCTTACCTCTTCAGTAAGGACAGATAAAAGTTTTTTTGCATTGTAAAAACTGTTCATTATTTTCATTTTTCTGTTTCATATATAAAATAAAATAATAAAATTCTGCTCCTCATATCAACAACGAGCTCGAGGCACCTGTTAATCAAATATTTGCGAGTACACTCAATTTTCAAAGTTTCATCATTGCTACTGTGCAAGTATGTCTATATAGCTTGCATTCGTTCATGGTCCTAGGGGTTTCCATAGGACTAAATCATTCCCAGTAATAGAAATAGGAGTGAGTTAAATAAATATCCTATGCTCTAATAATTAAATAATTAACCCAATTCTCAAAATTAAGATTGTTGACAACATGCTTTGTTCTGGCAAATAAATAACATGATCAGTTTGCATTTCATCATGAGGAAGCGAAATATATCTCATGTATGCATTGTGGTCTGTGGGTATCATGTATCTTTCAGTTTGTCAAATTGATATGCTAAGTCCTCCTGCATGACGTAAAACAACAGACATCGTCATATCTACGAAACCCAAGCTTTGAATTCAGCAATTCTCGCGCTGGAAAGTATAGTGCAGTTGTTAACCCAAATCAATGCGCCTTTTCTTCCTCAAGAGTAATGTCAACAGACATCCTCAGCATCTGAAAATGTCAAAACAAATCTCTTAAATATTAAACAATTATTTAATTCCATTTTCACTTTAAAGTTCTTAAATTATTGTAGACAAAATATACCTCCGTGTTGTCAACGCGTGAGAAGTCCTCGTAGGTGGAAGGCTTCCTAGGACGCTGTTGATTTCCAGATAATTTTATCCAAACACATACAAGGAACAAAACAATGAAGAAAACAATTGGAACAATAGTCGCCGGAATAAGGATAGATACAAACGCCTGTGTAGAGTTGGGTTCTGGAGTAGTTTGGAGGCCTATAAGCTCTTGAGTACTAGTAGTTTGTGATGTGTTTGGTTCAAAGGTGGTACCTAAAATGGTTTAGTAATCAAAATGATACACTGCCAAAATTATAAGTTAACACCACAGATGGGTGATACTTCGGATTATCAAATTAGGCATAAAAGTATTATTTTGTTTAGAAAGAAAACAATGTCTTGTTATTTCCATTTATCTATCATACCTTCAAATACATTGTTTACTATTAATCTTTAATTGAAGATGAAATTCATATCATTAACAATTCGTCCAGTTTTCATTTTAGGCTTCAGACTGAAAGCTAATACTTCAGTATCTGAAACACTGGTATCTCTAATACCGTGTATATTTCAATGTGATTTAGAAGTCACAACCACTTATTATTAGGTATTAATTTTATTTTCAATTTTTCGAATCACTGGATACCTCAAAGTTTTTCATCAGTCCAACCAAGTTCGACATGCCGAGAAATATTGTACCTGCTAGCCACTTTTCTTGCTAAGTCTGATTTTATCAGTTCTTAAAATCTTAATATTTGGATAAAACCATTTTTTCAGGACGGACAGTAAAGTAAAATTGTTTAAATAATATGCAAGATTGCTATCTTAAAAAATTCGTTTTTAAAGAAAGTGAGTCTTGTTGCAGTACTCGTCGGATTTTACATATAAACTGAACTGAAACTAGTTTGAATATTACATTAATTTGAACTTTTAAGTTTTCATTTTGAGATTTGAAAATTATACCCATGCAACACAGAGAACGTAGGAACATAATTAAATGTAAAAAGATTCTGCATTCTTGTTATTGACCACAAGTTAACCTAAAATACCTCTAGTGGAGGAAAATGTTGTGTTGGATGTTGCTTAAATCAATAAACCCAGTAAACAAGTGTCTTCACTTTCCTTATGGGTTGTTGCTTCAAATAGGGCATATTTGAATCTGTACCTTGTGAAAATTTGATTCGTAAATACTTTTAAAATTGTTTACATACTTATTCCCATAGACCTTAAATTCTATCTTGGTACCTGATCCAACTTCTGATGTTTTGGAGGTCCATGTGCACAGCTCCATTTTTGAATTGTTTGGAAATTTGGGCTTGAATGCTATTCGTTATTTCCATTTGTTTTATCTTAAAACTATCAGATTATTCATAAAAAAAACATAGGTAGAATATAAACTCGTTATTTAAATTTCTCCTTTGATTTTTTATCAGAAAATTAAATAATATTTGTTTATCAGTGAGAATTTTAAAACCCATCTACCTGTTATGTATTTTGATATTTAACATACAATCAATCAATATGTATCAAGAGTTTAAAAATGATAGAAATTGCAGGGGAGTCATTTCATAAATGTTTCACGTCCAGTAAACACATGCAATGAAGGTATAAAAGTTTAAAGTACTTAACACACTTTTATCGTAAACCGACATTCAACACACTTGACCCCGTCTGAAGTGGTTCTGAAATTGCGCATATGCAAGTGACACACATACATTTGATATGCTATCATTCAAAAAATCAAAAATAGAGGTCTTACCGTTCATTGTGCCTGCATTCAACAATTATATCGATATCTTTTTTCATCAGCAGACACAAAAACATTGGTTGTATAAGGTTCATCATCAGAATGGTTTGTTTCCTGTTTAAGTCCCGAATTCCTCCTCACTCTTACAGTTTTTAAACCGGATATCAGTTTTCAGTTTCCCTGTGATGATATCATTCAAGAACCAGAAACTAAAATTGTAAAATATATAGAGTACACTACTTTTACAAACATTATAAAAGAAAAAATGCTTTCTTAAGGTGAAATTCGTCATCTGCATTTATATATCAAACAAAAGGCTCAAGGGCCTCATTGGTCACCTGAGCATCATGCAACAACTTTCCAACAATTGAATTTGGTTCATGTCTTAAACCAGAGGCCTTGACACTCACAATTTTGAAAGAAGCACCATGGCTCATCATTACTATACACTTAGCATGTTTAATTTGATTACTAAATATTACTAAATACCCATATGCAGAGTAGGGGAACAAAAAAGAATTTCAACTAATCAGTAATGATCAGCAGTGCCCCGCCCCACAGGAACCATGACCCTAAGTCCACACATTTCACGATGTAGGAAAAGGCGTAAATGTTTGATTAATATGAAGGAGCAGATTTCAAAGCAATAATTCATTTTCAGCAATGTGCATATAATTAAAGACATCCCCCGCCCTCTATGGTTCCCCTGATCCAGAGGCCTGAAATTCATAATTCTGGAAGAATGGCCCTTCCTCATCATTACTATGAATGTAGTTAGATTGTTTAATACCCAGGAGCAAGGAAAAAGATTTTCAAAGAATTTATGCATTTTTACTATATAATCAATAAAGCCCCGCCCTAACACCAGAACCCCTGGCCCTGGGGCCATGGAATTCACAATTTTAGAAGAAACACTCTTCCTCATCAGAACTATATGTGCTGTGAGCAATGAATAAAGTGAATGATACTCCGCTACCTTTAGAATTATAGTGGCAAAGTCCAAGTTTTGCTCTGGGAGACCCGAAATAGGTGTCAGATCAAAAAGAAAAAAAAGAAGTTCACAATGGCATTATGTATGGTAATAAAAAATATTATTAAGTTTTGTTCAGTGATATAGGATAAGAGATGGGTACCCTTTAATATTAAAGAAAGAATGGCAGTATCTATAATTTGCAATGGGAAACTTGAAATATGTGTCAGATCAAAAAGTAAAATAGGAGGTACACAATGGCACTCTGTAACAAAGATTTTGTGAAAGTCTCATTAAATTTCAAACGATGTTATACGAAGAGTTGCGGATAAGAAATGGGTACCCAAAAGCGTAACAAACAAGTAGATAGACGGATATCCCTATTACTATATACCCTCTCAATTTTCAAGCAGAGGGATTAATGAATTCATCCTCACATCGCAGATTGTCCTTCGGATAAGAAAGTGTAAGCTGGGCCTCCATGTGGCCCTAGTTGCGTGCTCAAAAGAGATTCTTTTCATACTGCTTAAAGACTTTAAGTAGTGAGTACAGGTCCTTGTTTTAAACCCTCCATCGGCTTTATTGGTCACATCAATTTAATCCCTAACCTATTCTGGCCCAGGATCACGAAACGGACTTAGAATCATTTCAAATTTTCATTTGACACTTAAATGTTTATGGAGGATTGAATTTATATTAAAGTTGGCAATCAACAACACTTTTTAAAGCAACATATTGAATCATATTTTTATATTGGTCTTCTTGACTATTTCAACATTTTAGTACAAAAAAATGATATAGTTCTAAAGATTTTTTATAATCCTGGGATCCGATCTCAAACTAGCCTGGAAAGGGCATAACAAATAAAAAAAAATATCAAATATACCGGCATTTTTTAAACTGTTACTAAAACTATTAAGTAACACTTTAATTCATCCTTGAATAATCAAAGGTTACACATTCTATTTCCCTCATAATTAAAAACAAGGAACAATTAAAGACAACGAAAAGTTGTTTGTCTTTTTAAAATGCTAACCATATAGATCTGTGAAAAAGAGCATAAAAGGGGGACCTCTGGAAATTCCAGAGATGAACGCACCTTTCAGGGAGGAGTGGGTTTTCTCTTTTGACCATTACACTCGCCCGTAAGCACTATCAATAATTTTTTGACGAAGGAAAAATTGTTTAAAGGTAATTTTCTACAAACGGTCCACAACCAAAAATAAAATATGTCTTGAAAGTCTTGCGTTTTACACTGTTTTGATGTTAAACATAATTTGATAAACGATTCTCAAAAATCCCCGGTGATTTGAAATTGTCTTTTCCATGATTCTAGATTTGTTTTTAGCCATTCGCATTTTAATCAATGTACATGTAATAAAATATAAGCAAAAAACAATTCCCGAGAAAACAAAAATGTTTATTCAAAAATCATTCTTGATTTAAGAAACAATTAATTCTAAGAATTGGGATACTTGGAGAGGGGGGGTCCTTCCGTTGTCTTTGGTGTCAATATCAATTAACACATTTGGGAATAAGTTTTAATATGTCTATCCTCTACACCTTCTTCCTGGGCAGCGTCTTTTTGCTCCGATGTTATATATTCCGCCGATTCTTTTCCTACCCGAAGTGTTTGCTATAGAAAGAAAAATAAGACTATAGTTGACTACTAATTGATCGATATATGATATTAATCAGGTCAAAAAACGTGAATAAAAATCACTAAAGTACTGTTTTCAAGAAATTATATTATTTGAACAAAGTAGTACTTTTCAGTAATAAAATTATTTAATTTATATTCAATCAAAGTTTAGTCATGTTTTTTTTTAATTCTCAAATATGAATGGGTCGAGTTTATAACCTTTGCTTTCAACATAAAACACAATAAAACATATCATCATACTTTTGTTTGTATTGTCTGAACAAATTGTTTGGCAATATGTCAAAGGGATGGGACACATTAAGGTCCAAAAACTTAGATAGTCCTCTCTCAAACATTAAATATGACTAGCAATACAACATTTACAAAGTTTTAGAATAATATTCATAAATGTACACAGAAGAACAAAAACAATTGTTTTTATTAATAAGGAAAGAATGTTAATTGATCATGTTACATATACATGTAATTTGATATTATTCAAAATAAAATAATTTCTATAGAGATAAGAGAAATAAGTGATAATTAAAACGACCCGTATCCTGAATCATTTTTTAAAAAGTCCCAGTTTTTTCTAATTTCCCTGACAAGAAAAGGATTCATCTCCCTCTACACAATTTAGGCACATTAGTCATTTTGACATTATGAATTACATGTAATGCATTCGTCATTGTTTGTGTTCAATTTCATTTACAAAAATTATTCTAATCCCCACTGTTATTGTACATTATCAATTGTAAACACACGTTAAAATATCATCATTGCCGTTATGCTTCGAGGATTCTTTTTTCCAACTTAACATGAAATATCAAATTGTTTAAATAAATATGAAATATAAATATTCAATAACAAACGAAATTTACTTTCATATAAAGCTTACTTATCTTAGGCAATGATACAGCATTATTTCCAATATTTCTTTTTGTGATGTAATGAATTGTCCTAGACTCCGTTTTCCCGCCATGGCTTGTACATAGAAACATTGTTCCCATTAGTAGAAAAATAATAAATAATAGATTCGTGGTCATTCTGTCTCTCTTTGATATCTTCGAACGATGTCTATAGTATCTCGAAAGATAATACCACTTACGCAAAATAGATATTTATTGAAGTCCTTTTTATTTCTTATCAGGAAATTAATGTAGTGTAATGTATTTGTACGTATTATTTAAACCATGATGGATGTGAAAACGCCTCACGTGAAAAAAGGTATTTAATGAGTCTGTCATAGAAACAGGTTGTGCACTGCTTTGTAACATTTGTTTGATCGATTGATAATGATCGTCATTAGTATAGAATTCTTTCGTAATTAATTTACTGTTCCCCAAACATGAAGCATTATTCAATTCGGTTTATGATTATGAAGAGTTATAGAAATATACATTTTATTCAGTAAGGTGCCCAGAGTTCTTGAAGCTGCTCAGGCAGAAATGAAATATGAATTGTCTGAATGGTAAAAAAAAAAATGTTGATGAACACTCTTGACGCACTTTGAAAAATATTTTCAAAGTGCGTTGATTTTGTCCCAGACTTGACGCACTTTGAAAAAAATTTCAAGGTACGTTTATTTTGTCCTAATTTCAACGCACTCTGATTTTTTTTAAAAGTGTGTCGCCACAAACCACATGTATACTGTAATTTTTTTTATGATATGAAGGTAATATCGAAGGCGGGGATCTCATTATCCTGAGATTCCCGCCTTACCATTATTCACTCTCATACGTTCTTAAAAATCTTGTAATTTATTGAAAAAAAAACAACAATAATGGTAAATAATTTGAAATACGAATTAAAAAGAAGATATATAGCAATACAGGAACAGCGCGTTAGACCGCTCGGCTATCTAGGCAAGTCAAAAAACTTGCTTTCGATGCTGACGGAATTCTCACAGCGCTGCCCTATACTACACGGTCATTGAGAATAAAAGTAAGATATAGTTATTTGGACATTTGTTTTAGTAGACGATCGTTACCAATACACATTGTATGAAATTAATTTTATTTATAAAGCACGATTTACAACAACTCTTTAACTATTACATTTAACTCGTTCGATAAAAATCCTTTCCAACATGCAAATCATCGGAGATTCTTTTTATCCCATGTTTTATACATCATTATAAATGTTTTTCTCCTCTTCGATATAGAACCACTTCATTTTACGTAAAAGCCTTGTCGTTGAGTTTCAAAAGTAATGACCAAAGAATGTCTCTTCCAAATTTGTGAATTTTAGTGCCCCTGGGTCAGGGATTCTGGTGTTAGGACAGGGCTCTGATTATACAGTGAAAATGCATAAATTGTTTAATTTGGTTTTTTTGGTGACAGACGGACATACTGACAGACAATATAGATTTTATGTTCCATCACTCTCGCGAAAGTGAGGGGCAAAACTGTTTACAAATACGGTAGAAATGTAATGAAATAGAATAATCATGGCTGATTGAACTGTCTTTGAAATCGTACAATCGAATCATTTTATATTTAACCAATCAACATTTATATAACAGCCAATCAGAGTTCCGAAATTATTAAACAATCATTATTAATTAGGCATAGGAGAAAAAATATGAATAGAGACATCCTTAAAATTGTCGGTTACTTGCTCGTTGCTTATTGCTTGAGTAACACCTCTTGGGCTCTGTTCTTGGGCTGTGTCGGGAAACAACAGAATAGTACGTTAGACCACTCAGCTCAGGAATCTAGTTCCTTAGTGTCTCCGTGACTCGTGTCTTGGTGACTTTAGCTTGTGTCTTCGTGAATTAAGTTTAAATAATAAAGGTGTCTCTGTGACTTTCTACGGTGTGCTTTTAGGTAGCTGCAGACTTTAGGTAGTTGAGTCGGGAAACAACAGAATTGTTCGTTATACCACTCAGTCTGCAGCTACAGAGATAGGTTTTATATTTGATTATTGGTTTGATTATATGTGATTATTTTGTTATAGTTCGTTTGTTATTTAGTTTACTAATCATTATCCAGATAGGACCAAGCAAAAAGTATATAGTTAATTTCAGTCAGTCGTTCTTTAAGTGCCATTGAAATTATTGAAGTTTGTTTTAATTTACAAATAAGACCCCCTTTATAAGTATCTTATTGTTACAGTATATACTTTATGAAATGAAAAAAAAATTAGGGTTTACATATAGTGTACTGTCTATTTTATTTTTCGCTTCCTCTAGCACAAGAGCCATGTAAAATATACATGCAGGAATTATGTTTGAAAATTACTATCCTCTACAACGTCTTCTTCGACAGCGCCTTTTGGCTCCGTTGTTATATATTCCGCTTATTCTTCTCCAGCCTGATACTTTTTCTACAGAAATAAGATTAGAATTATGATTGACATTTCATCAACCATTATGGGCTTTTAAAAAAAATCGGACGAAAATTATTTATTTTAATAAAAACATTTAATCATTCCAAAATTTTATTATTAACATAAAACTTTTACTTCTTAGTAGTAGATCAAATAAATTATCGAAAGTCTTCATGAAGGTTCCAAATCATTTCATTCCTGTTTTGAGACGAAGCGTATGAAGATAACGAACAGTATTCAAGATCAGATGTCCATTTAACAAAACGAAATAGGAGTAGAGCAAATACGGACCTCCCAAACACCAGAGATGGGATCAGGTGCCATGATGGGCATTTGCTGCCATCATGAAACACAATAAATACCGGGGTATTCGATTATTTGTTTCATGATGGCAGCACATGTTAATTACTTTTGTTTGTGTTTTCTAAGAAGGCCCTTTTTTTCTACAATTACGCATTACCTTACATCATAATCGTTATGCCTTGATATTTCTTTTTTTCTTTAACCTCATTTCAATTCAAAATAAAATGTATGGTTCCTTTTCCAAAACAATATTAACTCACCTATCTTAGGCTTTGCGGCTGCAGTATTTCCAATACTTCTTTTGGCGATGTTTGAGACCCTGCCATAGAAACATTGTTCCCATCAGAAGAAGAATAACTACAGTAATTGATTCCTGATCATTTCCAACAATTGTCTACATATAAAAACAAATGTTCGTATATTTGAAAGAAATTGGAAATATTTATGTCTTGTCAATTTTTAAACATGAAATTAGTCTAATGTATTTGTTTTATGTAAACCAGGATTGTCGCGTATTATCTTCTCATGTGAAAAAAGTGTTGAATGTATCTGTCAAAAAAAAAAAAAACAAGTTGTGTACTGTTTTGCAACATCTGTTTGATCGATGGATATAATGATGGCAATAGATACTAGGTTTTAATTTATTTGTAATTAATTAGCTGCTTTCAATATATGAACCGTTTTGTATACCGTCTTATTGTTATATACCGTTATAGATATTAATATAGAATTTATTCTACATGCACCCGCAGTGTACAGAAATAAAAGATCACCGATGGTGTCGCCCCTTAGTAAAAATCTTAAATAAAAATAATTTTGCAAGAACCTGTGTCGGAAACGTCTTTGTCTCAAGATTTTAGCATTCGCTTATCAGTACATGACAGGTTTCCTTCTTATTAGATATAACGCAGACTTTGAAACTCGGGATGGTAATTTTATACTCCGACTGCACATTTTAGTCGCTTTAAGTGGTACTTTTTATGAAGAGAATATGAAAAATAACAAAAAATACTTCTTCAAACATCGTCGTTTTAGAATTTATTATGATTAGTACACATCAGTAACAGTGACAATATTAAGTAAAATTACTCAGAAACTCTTAACGCATAGTTATGTACTCTTAACAAAACTTCTAAGTGTTCACTTTAATAAATGCATTTATTTAAAAATTACTTTATAGAATGGTATGATATTTTCACACTATTACAACAAATGAGTCTTCACAACAATTATAGAAAGAAAATTCAATATCACCGATGAAAACCAATGTTCCGTGACGAAGCTTAAAAACAATAAATCTGTACTTTGCAGCACGTGTTTTGTGTAATAAGCATCTGTTTGTGATCATTATCAAATTAATTGGCAAAGTAACCATTGATGTAGAGGGGAGAACCGTTGAAATATTGATATCTGGACCATCTTCGCACCACGTTTTACTCATTTTTAGCTCACCTGAGCTGAAGGCTCAAGTGAGCTTTTCTGATCAAAATTTGTCCGTTGTCTGTCGTCGTTGTCGTTGTTGTTGTCGTTGTCGTCGTAAACTTTTCACATTTTCATCTTCTTCTCAAGAACCACTGGGCCAATTTCAACCAAACTTGGCACAAAGTATCCTTGGGTAAAGGGAATTCAAATTTGTTCAAATGAAGGGCAACACCCTTTTCCAAGGGGAGATAATCATGAATTTGTTAAAAACTAATGGCATTTTTAAAAAATCTTCTTCTCCAGAACTGCTGAGCCAGGAAAGATGAAACTCATGTGGAATCATCCTCAGGTAGTGTGGATTCAAGTTTGTTCAAATCATGACCCCCGGGGCAAGGGTGGGGCCAAAATGACCGACCCAAGTTTAACATAGGAATATATAGGAAAAATCTTTAAAAATCTTCTTCTCCAGAACCACTGGGCCAGGAAAGATGAAACTCATGTGGAATCATCCTCAGGTAGTGTAGATACAAGTTTGTTCAAATCATGACCCCTGGGGCAAGGGTGGGGCCAAAATGGCCGACCCAAGTTTTACATAGGAATATATAAGAAAAATCTTTAAAAATCTTCTCCAGAACCACTGGGCCAGGAAAGATAAAACTCATGTGGAATCATCCTCAGGTAGTGCAGATTTAAGTTTGTTCAAATCATGACCCCTGGGGCTAGGGTGGGGCCAAAATGGCCGACCCAAGTTTTACTTAGGGATATATAGGGAAACCTTTTAAAATCTTCTTTACAAGTACAGTGTACTTCAAAGCTATGATTAGTGATATTTATATGGAATCATTCTTAGGTAGTGTAGATTCTAGTTTGTTCAAATGATGAACGCCTTGAGGGTGGTGGGGGGTGGGAGTAAATTCAAGCCTGATGTGCACAGGTGAGCGCTGTGGCCCCTGGGCCTCTTGTTATTTTAGTTCTTAATTGTGCTTGATATTACTTTTAAAAATTATCAAAAAATATCAAAAAACCATTTAAACACTTTTTTATATAGGCTGTGCTCATTTTTCATCACCAATTTATCACAATTTGAAAGTTTTTGACAAAATTTAACCACACCGGAATTGACCTTAATATTCATCTTGGGAGAAAATTTCGCGTTATACCAGGTAAAGAGAGTGTTCAAATGTCCTGAAAAAACTTAGAAACATGGAAACAAACAATTTCAATCGTACGAAAATGATAAGAAATCGGTGCTCGTGGCAGTTTCATATCAGCTCAAGCAGTCTGATTTATCCTTAAAGTGGCGCACTAAAGTGCTTAACACCCAAGGATATTGACCAAAAGGTACTTGTGTGACGATACACTGTCAAATTCCCGGATCTGAATCCCATTGAACACATTTGGGATTTTAAAAGAAATGTCAAAGCCCCCCCCCCCTTTCCTCACAATTTCAATGGTTTGGAAAGATCTAGTATGCAGTACATGTAGATGTGGCAGCAGATGGGTCATTCTCAAATTCAGGGGTACATGGTATCCAACAATAAAGATTGTCTTGAAGTAATAGAGCGAGTAGTGGGTCTTACTCCATCGAAATTTTTTTGTGCGAATTTTCATTTTGAGGGTACATCATTTCCTTCTGACGAGATACTTACTGTAAACCAACTTTTATTCGCGACGACTTTATTTCGCGATTTACCGGGGGTAAACTAGTTCGCGACGATTATTTTCCGCGACCAAGCCTATTTAGGTTCTCTTGTTTATAGACACATAGACTTTAAGAACCGGTTCGCGGCGAGAAATATTCGCGATGACGAGGCTCTCGCGAACTTCGCGAAAATTTCTCGCACGCGAATAAAAGTTGGTTAACAGTATATGAAATTTACGCAACACTGAACTTAAATATGCATCATTAACCAAGAATTAAAGAAATTATCTATTGTTTGCATTTGTTCTTTAAAACTTCAAATATGTGAGGTGAACACTTAGAAGTTTGGTTCAGTGTAGTTTCTTTAGTTTTACTTAATAACATAAAAGGGTATTTAAACTTACGTATAACACCAATGTCATTGGGTTTTAACAATAACCTTATATTTTGATACTTCATTAAATCAATCTATCATATGGTTTTTTAATCACGTTACATCACTGCAATGTGTTACATTATGAATTGGATGCCATCATTAAGCCAACGAAAAGGTGTTTTTTCACATTCTGAATGATTCATTCCATATGCCTTAAGGATGCTGAAATAAATAATACATGTGATCTGTCAATTTCATCACTTCCGTTTTGAAAAAAAATCATCAATGTTAGTATTAAGTCATCTATATTTAGAAAATATTTAAAAGTTTATAAAATTGCTATAAGCGAATATATTTAATACTGTATTACAATAAGTTTGTGTGATTTTTAAAAGATGTTCAAATTGTAGACTGGTTATCTTCTGAACGATTGTGCATCGCGGTATTTGGTAGGAACAACATCTGGTCTTGGTTTTACAATAATTTTTCGATCAGCTTACAAACCTGCATAATGATCTCATTGTGAACAATAATAGGATACAAATGTACATAATTAGGTTAATGTATACAAGTAACACTAGTATATTTTGTAATCCAGGAAACTTCGATTCTTATATCTGAAAGACAACAAAAATCACGACTGGATAGAGAGAATTAAAAAAAACCATTTCGAGAACTTTAATTTTTGTCCTTCTGAATCATTGTGCTTCTCAAATGCATGGATTTAAAAAAAATGCACGAATTTATCGATCCGGATGTGTTCAGTGTATACTCGTCGTGCTTTTAATTCCGTGATAGGGGCTATTCAAAGTGTGACTGTGCAATGTGATTATAAGTCATCTGATGGAGTATATTTCTTTCTTAATTAGTAGCATAAAGTAGTTGAGGAACATAGGAATGGGGCTTTTTCCCTCAGTAGTTTGTGTTCCTAGGAGTAAGTAGCAACACCACTTCACTAAGCATATCATCTGACTTATGAATCAGTTTGTTATGATAATACAGTATTAATAATAATGTAATGATACTCAGCAAATTATGTATCTTAATTATTATTATATAATATTCCTTTACCCGAAGCCTCTTTGTTTAAGATCCCCCCTCCCCCTTAAAATTGTATAGAAAATTTTCTATTCATATTTATTTATTAATGTTTCGCGGAATCGAAAGTGAAATGGAAATTGAAACCATGTCACTCATTTCAAATTATATTCAATTCAAATTATATTCAATACAATTAAAAAAACAGCAATGACATTCCCGTTACAAATATTTAGACATATAATTTTTTAACACAAATTTCTCCTTTATAGTTTTCCTATTGTGTGTTACTCCATCAGAAAAGAAACCACAACCAAAGAAAACAACTAGTACAACATCAAGTCCAAGACGACGACCAATGACAGGAAAAGAGAGGCGGGCCAGAAAGGCTGTCATTCATCATCATTACGTCAGACAGCGAAGGGCGCGAAAAAGATATCGTCGACGTCGACGATGACGAAATCAATCTACCGGAAGTGTATGGAATGAAACTGTTAATTCCCTCACCATGCGAATAGGATGTGTCAAAATTAAAGGAGATTTCACCTGTAGAATTGAAAATGTTAGAATTCTAAAATTTTGGATGTGACATACTGAGAGAAAAAAACACAAACTCGTGTCAGCTGAGCTGTCTTCGGTGTCGATATCATTTGATACAGTTGAGAACAAGTTTTATAATGGCTATCCTCTACAACGTCTTCTTCGACAGCGTTTTCTCCGTCCGGTGTAATATATTCCGCTGGTTCTGGAGATTCTATAAACTTTTCCTAAAGAAAGAAAAAATAAGAGTATAATTGATGACTTAATGAAGACCAAAACGATAATAAAATTCAGTGAAGTATTCCAAAAATGATATTATTTGCACAAAGTAGTAATTTTCAGCAATTTTTCGTACGAAGAATTTAATTCATATTATTTTTTTTCAAAACTTGTACATTATGAATTACAAGTAAATGCATTCATCATCGTTTGTGTTCAATTTTCTTTTCTAATCCTCAATACTGTGAGTGAAAATAATCAATAGTAGAAATACGTTACCTTATCATCATTGGCGTTATGCTTCAAGGAATCTTTTTTCTAACTTAAACTAGGAACTTCAATAGTTTAGATTAATATAAAATGTATCGTTTCCTCTTCAATAACAGATTAAATTTACCTTCATATAAAGCTTACTTATCTTAGGCCTTGATACAACATTAATGCCAGCACTTCTTTTTGCAATGTTGTGGATTGTCTCAGACTTCATTTTCCCGCCATGGCTTGTACATAGAAACATTATTCCCATTAGTAGAAGAAGAATAAATAATTGATTCTTGGTCATTTTCTTCTTGTTATACCGACGATTGTCAATAATATTTCAAAAGTTAATTTTACTAACGCAAAATATAGATATTCATTGAAGTTCTTTTGATTTCTGATCATGAATGTACATGTACCCTCTAGTTTAATGTATTTATGGACGTATAATATTAACCATGATGGATGTGAAAACTCCTAATGTGGAGAAAGGTATTTAATTAATCTGTCAAAGAAACAGGTTGTGAACTGTTTTGCAACATTTGTTTGATCGATTGATAATAATAGTCACTAATATTAAATTCTAATTTATTTGTAATTAATTTACTGATCACAAAACATGAAGTATCATTAATATCGTGTTATTACATGTGTATTTTGTAGATACAGTATAAAAATATACATTTTATTCAGTAATGTACCCACAGTTCCTGAAACTGCCCAAGCAGAAATGAAATATTACCGATTTTATAGCCTCTGGGAAACAAAATAAATAATTGAACACATGTTTCGTCATACAGATTTACATACAATTTATGGAAAAAAAGTATTAATCCTTTCGTATGTATAATTACCTAACTTTTTTTTTCTTTCTTTAGGTTTTAAACTTGAATTTATTTTAACAACTTGGAGACTCCAGGGTTAAATATGCAACCAAGTAAATAAATCAGTGTAATCTACTAAGATAATTCTGTTTCCAAACCAATATTTTTTTATTTATTGTTAACTACCTAACTTGTGCATATTGCTAAATAAGAGTTCGTTGGACAGCGTAATCTATGAGTTATTCCCAGTAAAGTTGTTGGAGAAGCACAATTTTATCCTAATTAGGCAGTAATAATTTCATATAATATGAAACAAAAAAATCTAATATTTTCAAGTAAAGTGACTGTTAAAACATTTATTTATGACTACATATAGAACTGGAATATGAAACAAGAGGCCCAGGGGCCACAGCGCTCACCTGAGCACATTTACTCCCCCTACTTGAATTTACTCCCCCCCCCCCTCCAGGCGGTCATCATTTGAACAAACTAGAATCTACACTACCTGAGGATGATTCCATATAAATATCACTAATCATATTAAGTTTTGAAGTACTCGAAAAGAAGATTTTAAAAGGTTTCCCTATATATCCTTATGTAAAACTTGGGTCGGCCGTTTTGGCCCCACCCTAGCCCCGGGGGTCATGATTTGAACAAACTTGAATCTGCACTACCTGAGGATGATTCCACATGAGTTTCATCTTTCCTGGCCTAGTGGTTCTGGAGAAGAAGATTTTTAAAGATTTTTCCTATACATTCCTATGTAAAACTTGGGTCGGCCATTTTGGCCCCACCCTTGCCCCGGGGGTCATGATTTGAACAAACTTGAATCTACACTATCTGATGATGATTCCACATGAGTTTCATCTTTGGTGGCCCAGTGGCTCTGGAGAAGAAGATTTTTTTAAAATGCCATTAATTTTTAACAAATTCATGATTATCTCCCCTTGGAAAAAGGCGTGGCCCTTCATTTGAACAAACTTGAATTCCCTTCACCCAAGGATGCTTTGTACCAAGTTTGGTTGAAATTGGCCCGGTGGGACTTGAGAAGAAGTCGAAAATGTGAAAAGTTTACAGACAGACGGACAGACGGACAGCTAGACAGACAGACAGACAGACGGACAGACGGACGCCGGACAAAATGTGATCAGAAAATCTCACTTGAGCCTTCGGCTCAGGTGAGATAAAAATCTTGGAAAATATTAGTAATATTTCATTGAAAAAACAAATATAGACAAATCACATTCAGTAAAGGTTTACAGGTAAAAACAAGTTTCAGAATATGTTACATGGTGCTAAAAGTGTAATATAAATTTAAGAAAAATATACCAAGCTAGGTGAATTTTAAGAGGAAGATCAAAATGACAAAAAATTAGCAATATGACATAAGCTGATTTTTACCATTTAGCTTTTCCTAATAAAATTCACCTGGCTTGGTATATTTTTCTAAAATTTATATTACACTTTTATCACCAAGTTAACATATTTTGAAATTTGTTTTCACCTGTAAACCTTTACTGAATGTGATTTGTCTATATTCGTTTTTTTATTGAAATATTACTAATATTTTCCAAGTCTATTTCATTTTTCAGTTCTTCGGGGAAAAAATTCTAAGAACCATCCACTTTTCTAAACTTGTGACATGGTATTGAATCTTTTTCAAAGAAAAAAATTGTTTGTATCATCTGTCCTTAATAAGGTTTCATTCGGACGAGTGAATAAAAATAGAAATGGATGACAGGACGCCTCGATGCTGTATATTTTTCAAATGTTCCATCCTATACATTCAGTCTATCACAATATGATTAAAGATATTAAATCTTTGCAAATACATATTCTTTTTATACCCCCCCCTCGGTAGAACAACCAGACTTGCAATGAACATTTTCAAGTGAGAAATTAAAAATTAAAAGATTCACGTAGTCTTTCATTGCTAAAATTGTGTTTGAAAAGAGATTTTTTAATTGTCTTGAGTAAATAAAATTTCTTTTCAATATTCCTCCTTTTAATGTTTGCTTAAAGAATGATATTCCACTTGTTTTTAGAAATCAAACCATGCAACAATTAGGTTTAAATACTCTTTAATAGGAAAAATTAATTTTTCCTTCATTTCAACTTTTAGTTTGTATAAGTTTGACGAATCCTATTTGACAATGGAAGAGGAGGAAATTTTTATCCCCCCATAAAAACCAGGCCCATGGGCCACATCGCTCACCTGAGAAGCTTTGACCATTCCGTTCTTTATGTCTATCTGACTAGATTTCCCCCTTGTAATACATATTGTGACCCCTACCTACCCCACTAATCATAATAAAAACAATTTGAAATTTACACTACCCCAGGATGTTTCAGCTTTTATGGCCTAGTGGTTCTTGAGAAGAAGATTTTTAAAGATTTTTCCTATATATTTCTATGTAAAACTTTGATACCCAATTGTGGCCCCGCCCTACCCCCGGGGGTCAGGATTTGAACAATTTAGAATCTACACTACCCCAGGATGCTTCCACATAAGTTTTAGCTTTTCTGGCCCAGTGGTTCTTGAGAAGAAGATTTTTTAATGACCCCACCCTATTTTTGTCTTTTCTTGATTATCTCCCCTTGTGAGAGGATATGGCTCTTCATTTTAACAATTTAAATTTCCCTTTACCAAAGGATGCTTTGACCCAAGTTTGGTCAAAATTGGCATAGTGGTTCTTGAGAAGAAGTCGAAAATGTGAAAAGTTTACAGATGGACAGACGGACGGACGGACACGGACAAAATGTGATCAGAAAACCTTCGACTCAGGTGAGCTACAAACATTACGTTAAAGAAAAAAAAATAGAAAAGCAAAAATATAAATAAAACTCTATACCTTTCAATAATACTGAAAGAGGCTCTAGATAAAATATTGAAATGAAGTTAAGCCTTCACACAAGTACTATCATATCATAATTTACTTCGCCATGATTAAAGCATACTTTAAATGTTGGTGGGGGTATACTTGAAAGTATTGTGGCAAAGTAACAGTTGAAAATTCGTAGAATATTAGATTATTTTAAGCTTATTTTTAATCCTATCTTATAGAAAAATAAAGGTAGGGTAGTTTTTTTTATTGTTGCTTGATAATGGACTTCCTTCTTAATAAGTAAGGGGTGGGGTGGGTATAACACCTAAAAAAATACTCTGTAAAGCTATGGGCTAGTGTAAAATACACATTCCAATGCAAAAACTATACATGTAGATGTAACCTTTTGATACTCCACCCTTCTACTCAGTTCTGAGTATATTTTTCAGAGAATTTAATATGAAAATCAGAATAATCATTTTCATTTTTGTAGCGTCTTCTTTATACTGTATCATAATATAATAAGTTAATTGAAGATCATTTCTTTTTATGTCCCCGTAATCGAAGATTCGGGGGGGTATATAATTTTATCGTGTCCGTCTGTATGTCTGTCTGTCTATATATATTGCGGTACGTTTGTCCGCAAAACTTTAACCTTGACCATAACTTTTCATTTATTGGAGCCATGACTTTCATATTTTATATGTGTATTCCTTGTGACAAGACCTACTTTGGGTACCACCAAATTACCTTGGAGTTTGTCCCATTTTACACAAAAATGCCAAATTTTTACTTTGGCCATAACTTTTAAAGGGTAGATACTAGTACTCTCATATTTCACATATGTATTTTTTTGGCATGACCTTTCAATGGATACTTAAAACTTTTACCTTTTGACCTTGACCTTGGAGATTTCCGTACTTATGAAAAAAACTTTTTTAACCTTGGCCATAACCTTTGAACGGTAAGGGCTAAGGTTTTCATACTTCTCATATGTAATCCTTGTTACATTAAACCTTTCTTAAGAAACCATCAACTTTGACCCTTTGACCTTTGAGTTTGACCTTTCAAAAACTTATCCTTAGCCATTACTTTTGAACAAGTGGTGCTAGGGCTTTCCTATTTTGGAACTGTATTTCTTGTGAGAAGACCCTACTTTGGGTACCAATAAATTTAAATTGCATTTAAGAACAGTTTAACCGTCGCTATGTTGCCATACAGGGGCATAGCTGTTTCACAAACACATCTTTTTATATATAAGAGGAGTTGCGGATAAGAGATGGATACCCCAAAGCGTAACAGACGAACATCCCGATCACTATATACCCACCCGCTTTTCAAGCGGAGGATATAATAATATATAATACTGCTGATTTTTTCTGTCAGTACGATGGTTTCCACCATCGAAAAACAATGTTTACCTAACCCTTTCGGCTCGATAAATCTTTTACCCCTTTAGATTCTGAATCATCGCATTGAACTTAAAATATAGCTATAATTGTATAATGTTACGAGATCAACATATCATCAATTTATTCCAAAATAGCTCAGGTGAGCATTTTGGCCAATATGCTTCTTTATCTAATTTTTGTTTTGCCCCCTAAAAATTTCATCCACAGGGAGTCATTTTTCTACGGGGTTCATTTTATTTCACGTGGGTTCTGCAAATTTTTAGGGAAGTGACACTTTTTCTACGGGCAAAAGGGTCATTTTTCGACGTCGAATAATGACCGGTCATTATTCGATGGGGGTCATTATTCGTCTTTACACCGCCATATTTCCCGTTCTTCAGTGCTCTCCTTACAACCCGTATATAAGGAACAGATCGCTAACCAGTTCAATGTATTTCAATGTTGAGATCGATGAGTGTAGACGTACACCTTACTCTGCGTACTACTCAATCTCGATGAAATTATCAAATTTTACGTATTTTTTCCAAAACAGGACAGAGTATCATGTACAATACTGGTCAATGCATAATTTACAAACAGAACATACATATAAAAACAAGAAATAAACGCAACAAATCTGGTATTCAATTTGAAAATTGCGGCTGTGCAAATCTTTCCTTTACAATTATTTTAACATTCTTAGGAAATTATACTTACCGTTTTTAACAATTGAAAAACATCCTGAAGATGATGTGCATATGCAAATTTTTAATTTATAAATAAGACACCGTTTAAAAGCATTTAATTGTTTTATACTTGTTTTATACTTTATATAATTAAAAAGAGATTACATATTGTCTACTTTAATTTTCGCTTCCTCTAGCACAAGTGCCATTAGAAATACATTTTATTAATGTAGGGGTTATGTTAGAAAACATCTGTCCTCTACAACTTCTTCTTCGACAGCGTCTTTTGGCTGCGGTGTTATAGATTCCGCTTGACCTTCCCCAGCCCCTCCTTTTTTCTACAGGGAGAAATTATGATAAATAAGTGTAATTGACATTTAATCAACCATTTTTGTTTTATAAAAAAAAAACTTCAGTAGAACCGGACTAAAAAGAATTACGGTATTTTACTAGAGGTACTGTGAGCACTGACCTCAATAAATGATACCCCCGCCTCCCATTGGAAAATAATGGCAATGTCTATGTTTTGCTATGTGAAACCCAAAATATGTTTCCGATAATAAAGTAAAATAAGAGGTGTACGATGGCACTATGTAACAAAATCTCTGTGAAAATCTCATTTAATTTCATTCATGGTATAAGAGGAGCTGCAGATCAAATATGGGTATCAATGGCGTAACAGACAGACGGACTGACCTACAGACTTTCACAAATTCTTATATCATAATGTCATTGTGCATCTCTTATTTTACTTTTTGATCTGATGCTTATTTCAAGTCTTCCAGAGCAAAACGTGAACTTTGCCATTACAATCATATAGAAATATGGATGTATCATTAAGTGTGCTAGGTGCTCACAGTACCTTTACTTAACTTTTGTTTGCATTAATTCTTGTCCCTTTTCTAAAAGGCCATCTTTCTTATACAGTTACGTACTTTATCCAACTTCATAGTCGACATGCTTCTTGATTTTCAATTCATACAAATTCAATATACGATGTACTGTTCCTTTTCCAATAAAATATTTTAATTGATAAATAGCTGACCTGTCTTGGGCTTTGCAGCAGTGGTATTTCCAACACTTCTTTTGGCGATGGCAAGAATTGTTTGAGACTCCATTTTTCCTCCTTGCCATAAAAACATTGTTACCATCAGAAGAAGAAGAATTAATTGATAACTTGTCATTTCCAACAATTATCTGTAATATAAAAAAGAACGAATCTGTCATAGAAACAAGTTGTGCACTGTTTTGCAACATCTGTTTGATCGATTGATAATTATGGTCATAAATACGAGGTTTTAATTTATTTGTAATAATTATCTGCTTTCAATATATGAACCGTATTGTATACCCTCTTATTGTTATGTACCGTTATAGAAATATAGAATTTATTCTACATGTACCAGCAGTCCTGAAACTGACCATAGAGAAATGAAAGATCACCGATGGTGTCGCCTCTTAGTAAAAATCTAAAATAAAAATAATGTTGTTAGAACCTGTAACGGAAACGTCTTTCTCTCAAGATTTTAGCTAGTATTCGCTTATCAGTCGGTTAAAAGTACATAACATGTTTCCTTGTTATTAAATATAATGCAGACGATGAAACTTGGAATGGTAAATATATACTGCGACTATACATTTTTAGTCATTTTAAGTGGTACTTGTTATACAGAATATGAAAAATAACCAAAAATACTTCTTCAAACATCGTCGCTATAGAATTTATTATGATCAGAACACATCAGTAACCGTGACAATATTAAGAAAAAATTACTCAGGAACTCTTTACACATATGTAGTTTCTTTAGTTTTACTAAATAACATAAAAGGGTATTTAAAACTTACGTATAACACCAATGTCATTGGGTTTTAACAATAGCCATATATTTTGATACTTCATTAAATCGATCTATTATACGGTTTTTGAATCACGTTACATTACTGCAATGTGTTGCATTATGAATTAGATGCCATCATTAAGCCAACGAAAAAGTGCATTTCACTTTCTGAATGATCATTCCATATGCCTTTAGGATGCTGAATTAAATAATACATGTGATCTGTCAATTTCATCACTTGCGTATGGGAAAAAATTCATCAATGTTAGTATCTAGTTTATCTATATTTAGAAAATATTTAAAAGTCAATAAGATTTGCTATAAGCGAATATATTTAAGACTGTATTAAAATAAGAATGTTTGTGTGATTTTTAAGAGATGTTCAAATTGTAGACTGGTTATCTTCTGAACGCTTAATATGAATCATTGCGGTAATTGGTAGTAACAACATCTGGTCTTGGTTTTACAATAAATTTTTCTATCAGCTTACAAACTTGCATAATGATCTCATCGTGAACAATAATAGGATATAATTAGGTTAACGTATGCAAGAAACACTAGTATATTTTGTAATCCAGGAAAATTCTTATTCCGGAAAGACAACAGAAATCGTGGCTGGATAGAGAGAATTAAAAAACATTTCGAGTACTTTAATCTTTGTCCTCCTAAATCACTGTGCTTCTCATATGAATGATTTCTTTTTTTAAAAATGCACGACTTTATTTATCCGGGTGTGTTCAGTGTACTATCGTGCTTGGTTTAATTCCGTGATCGGGGCTATTTAAAGTGTGACCGTGTAATGTGATTACAAGCCATCTGATGGAGTATATTTCTTTCTTAAGTAGTAGCATAACGTAGTTGAGGAGCATAGGAATGGGGCTTTTTCCCTCAGTAATTTGTGTCCCTAGGAGTAAGTAGCAACACCACTTCACTAAGTATATCATCTGTTTGTTATGATATTACAGTTTTATGATAATGTAATAATACTCAGCAAAGTATGTTACAGTATCTTACTTATTACAGAATATTCCTTTACCCGAAGCCTCTTTGTTTAAGATCTCCCTTTAAATTGTATAGAAAATTTTCATTTTCTGTTTATATTTATTTATTAATATTTCACGGAATCGAAAGTGAAATAGCAAATGAAACCATGCCACTCATTTCAAATTATATTCAATTCATTAAAAATAACAGCAATGATATTCTAGATACAAAATGAAATATATAAGAAATATAATTTTTTAACACTCCTTTATAGTTTTCCGTACAACATGAAGTCCTAGACGACGACCTATGACAGGGAAAGAGAGGCGGGCCAGAAAGGCTGTCATTCATCTTCATTACGTCAGACAGCGAAGGACGCGAAAAAGATATCGTCGACGTCGACGATGACGAAATCAATCTACCGGAAGCGCATGGAATGAAACTGTTAATTCCCTCAATATACGAATAGGATGTGACAAAATTCAAGGAGATTTCACCTGTAGAATTGAAAAATGTTAGAATTCTAAAATTTTGGATGTGACATACTGAGAGAAAAAAAACACAAACTCGTGTCAGCTGAGCTGTCTTCGGTGTCGATATCATTTGATACATTTGAGAACAAGTTTTATAATGGCTGTCCTCTACAACGTCTTCTTCGACAGCGTCTTTTTGCTCCGGTGTAATATATTCCGCTGGTTCTGGATATTCTATAAACTTTGCCTAAAGAAAGAAAAATAATAGTATAATATTGATGACTAAATGATAGGAAATAAATGAAGACCAAAACGTTTATAAAAATTAGTGAAATATTCCAGAAATGATATTATTTCCACAAAGTAGCACTCTTCAGCAATTTCTCGTACAAAGAATGTAACTTATATTCTTTTTTTTCAAAACTTGTACATTATGTATCACAAGTAAATGCATTTATCATCGTTTGTGTTCACTTTTCTTTTCTAATCCCCAGTACTGTGAGTGAACATAATCAATAGTAGACATACGTAAACATATCATAATTGGAGTTAGGCTTCAAGGAATCTTTTTTTACTTAAACTTGGAACTTCAATAGTTCAGATAAATATAAAATGTATCGTTTCCTCTTCAACAACAAATAAAATTTACTTTCATATAAAGCTTACTTATCTTAGGCCTTGATACAACATTAATGCCAGCACTTCTTTTGGCAGTGTTGTGGATTGTCTCAGACTCCATTTTCCCGCCATGGCTTTTACATACAAACATTGTTCCAATTAGTAGAAGAAAAATTAATAATTGATTCTTGGTCATCCTTTCCCTGTGAAAACCGACGATTGTCTATAATATCTCAAAAGTTAATATCACTAACGCAAAATTAATATTTATTGAAGTTCTTTTGATTTCTGATCATAAATATATGTGTACTCTCTAGTGTAATGTATTAAATTTGTACGTATAATGTAAACCATGATGGATGTGAAAACTGCTGACCTGAAAAAGGTTTTCAATGAATCTGTCAAAGAAGCAGGTTGTGCACTGTTTTGCAGCATTTGTTTGATCGACTTAATTGTCATTAATATTAAATTAAGATTTATTTGTAATTAATTTACTGATCACAAAACATTAAGTATCATTAATATCGTGTTATAATTTTGTAGTTACAGTATGAAAATATACATTTCATTCAGTAATGTACCCACAGATCCTGAAACTGCCAAAGCAGAAATGAAATATTATCGATTTTATGGCCTTTGGGAAACTAAATAAATAAGTGAACACATGCTTCGTCATACAGATTAACATACAATTTATGAAAAAAGTATCAATGCTTTCGTACCTAACTTTTGCATATAGCTAAATAAGAGTTCGTTGGACAGTATATTCTATGAGTTATTCCTAGTAAAATTGTTGGAGAAGCACCATTTTATCCTAATTAGGCAGTAATAATTTCATAAATATGACACAAAAAATCTAATATTTTCAAGTAAAGTGATTGTAAAAATATTAATTTATAACTACATATGTATGTCGAAATTTAATATTATAAGAAATTTAAAGGCATTAACGTTTATCATAAAGCTTATAAATAAAGTGATTTTATCAACATTATTCTATAATATGAATCCGCTTTGCTTTTATTTTTTTTTACATCTCAAATGAGAAATTTTAGTTAGTTATAGCAATGTGCAAATCAACCATGGCCAGTGATGGGCTTAAATTATTAAACTGCAAACATGGTAAGGGATATCTAATATGATACCAACGCTTGTCTTTAGAAGGGGACTCGGTTTTAAGACAAGGATTACCATAATTTTATATTCAAATGAAGAATAGAATACTCAGTAGTTGATTCCGGTACCGGTTGTCTAAATTGAGTTTAATTTGCTGGATATCACTAAAATCTTATTCCAGAATTCGGTTTTATACACACAAGTGTGTTTAGTGTCTCAATGGTAAAAAGATGATGTACACTCTTGACTCACTTTGAAAAAAAAATGAGCATTTACAAAAACCACACACTACTACTACACGTATACTGTTATTTTTAATACTCCCTCCCCGCTTTGAAAGCGGGAGGGTATATAGTGGGTATATAGTCCGCCCGTCCGTACGTAAGGCTTTGGGGTACTCAACTATCCGCAACGCCTCTTTTACCACTGAATGAAATTTAATGAGACTTTCACAGAATCTTTTTTATTTAGTGCAATTGTACACATCCTTTAATACTTTTTCAATTGGACGAACAAACATGTACATAGCAATTTTTCTATAATAATGAAGGATACCTATCTCTTATCCACAACGCCTCCTATACCACTGCATAAAGTTCAATGATACTTTCGCAGATTTTGTGATAGATTATGCCATTGTTTACCTTTTATTTCAGTTTTTGATCTGACATTTATTTCAGATTTCCCAATTCAAAACATTGACTTTGTCATTATAACCGTATGAGAGGTTTTTTTTTTATTTTATTGCTTATTTTGTGAGCGAATTGCTCATACTACCTTTTAGGATCCTATCCTGGTTTTATATTATGAACGTTATATCGCAGGCAGAAATCTTAATAATATTATGAGGATATTGCCGCATAACATTCTACTTTATTTTTCAAAATCCACCAAAAGATTATTAATTTGTAATAAGAATTATGAAGAAGATATATATTCAATATCACCATATATATACGAGGTTCTTTACTTTTAATTATCGGTTCCCAATTCTGTAAGATCCGCGCGTTCATTGTACTTTAATGACATATTTACCTGTATGTCAATCAACCGGGAAGGGTTCTTGCATTCTACTCGACAAGTAAACTATCTGAGAGACTATGGTTCTATGTTGCGTTTATGGCGTTTTTCATGTCTACAGCGTCATCTGTTGAACGTAGTCACGTTTACAGTGCGAGTATGCATATCTTGACATTTGGAAAAAGTACAATTTATAAAAGGTGACACAGATGCAAAATTGAATTTTATTCATCATTTAACTTATTGCGGAGACATATAAGGAGGACCGGTAATTCATTTTCACTAGTATTGTGAAATTCATATTCTGCTCACAAAGTCAGAATGAAGGGTATAAACATTCCTCGTGCATGAAAATTAACATGCAGCGACAACAACGAGAATAATAAAATATTTTTTCCTGTATTTTTAGGAAATTCATGTTCAATAGGATTTCAGGCAAAACATGAATTTGATCGCTTTATTTGAAAACCGTTTAACAAAAAACATCCCGATATGAGGAAATTAACGAGGGGGTTGGGGATGGGGGTACCTACAATGTTCTTTCTATATTAGTGGCAAGCTAGTATATGGCCCAAACTCTCGTATATTTGTTATTTTGAATTCTCTGAATCAAGTTTCCATACGCAAAATATAAAACACTTGCATCTAGTTTTTACAATTAGAGCTTTTGTTATAAAATATAGAAAAAAAGATACTTGTGAATTGTTTACGCATAAATGCATTACACAATTTGTTACCTAGCAAAACAAGGCGACTACATGAGATTTAAATACATTATAACCAAACAAAATTTTAACGATGAGGATAATGATAATAAATAAACAGGAAAATACATGTAATTAAATTTTAACCTGTTTGAAGTGTTGAGTATGGTGGCATATTTCTGCCTCTTGTGTGCAAGTTATTTTTCTATTAAATATGTCGACATGCAAGATAGATATGTTGACATGCAACATAGCTATGTCAACATGCAACATAAATATGTTGACATGCAAGTAAATTGCAATCCAATAAAAATTATAAAAAAAATCTTCAAAAATCTCAAATATTGCCCACATGTGACATCCAACATGCAAGATGCTACTTATTTATGTTATCATGCAACTTAGTTATGTTGACATGCAACTTATTTATGTTGACATGCAACTTATTTATGTCGACATGCAACTTATTTATGTCGGAATGCAACTTAGATATGTTAACATGCAACTTATTTATGTTGGCATGCAACTGATTTATGTCGACATGCAACTTGATTATGTTGACATGCGAGATAAATATGTTGATATGCAACTTATAAGGTGCATGTTGACATGAATATGTCGCATGTTTACATAATCAAGTTGCATGTCAACATATCTAACTCGCATGTCAACATAATAAGTTGCATGTCAACATAACTAAGTTGCATTCCGACATAAATAAGTTGCATGTCGACATAAATAAGTTGCATGTTTACATGAATAAGTTGCATGTCGACATTAATAAGTTGCATGTCGACATATTTATCTTGCATGTCGACATAAATAAGTTGCATGTCAACATATTTCTCTTGCACGTTATCATAAATAAGTAGCATCTAGCATGTTGGATGTCACATTTGGGTGATATTTGAGATTTTTGAAGATTTTTTTATAATATTTATTTGATTGCAATTTTCTTGCATGTCAACATATTTATGTTGCATGTTGACATAACTATCTTGCATGTCAACATATTTATCTTGCATGTCAACATATTTATCTTGCATGTCGACATATTTGATAGAAAAATAACTTGCACACAAGGGGCAGAAATATGCCACCATAGTTGAGGATTGATTCCATCCTGAAAATTGTACGCATATTTTCGCCCCAGGCTGTCATTGGCAGCCATGATGTATATGTAATACGCACGTTCTCCTGAGTTGCAAATGCGCGCAAACAACCCCTCAATTTTTCCGCTAAGCAATTTAATTGATGATAAGTTTCTTTTTGCATACTATCATCTACAATTGTAAGAAACAAATTTTAATTGAAAAGTTCAAAATTTTGTAGAGGACAATACCATAACTTTTACGCTGACTAATTCTGATTGACTTTTAGCAGTTTGATAACACTTACAGTATAAGATATTCCTTTCATTTGGTATAATTGTATTTTATTTGTCCTAAGACATTGTTCATATCATCACATCAGAATACAGAGAGAAAATTTAATTATAAATCATGTACGACGTTTAAGTGCAATAGCATGCACTTTGTATTGATCCACAAGTTTGATTCGTACAAACTTGAAGTTATTTGCAGAGAATAAAACGGGAAACAACGCAACATTGCCTTTGTGATGTACACTGTAACTGACGTCATAATCGAATATAATAAATATCACCATATATGGGATTCTTTACTTTAGCGGTTCTCATTTCCGTAAGATCCGCGTGTTCATTGTACTATGACGTCATATCTATTTCACTCACCCGGGAAGGGTTGTTGAATACTGCTCGACTAATTGTAGCAAGTATCCATTTGAGAGATAATGGTTTGTCCTTACAAACATCCTAACGTAAAAGGAAATCTTGCATCTGCTAGAATATGGTTAAAATTCGCACATTACATAACTGGAATGGGTTAGTCTTGCATCCTCCCGATTAATTCTGGCTGAACTTCATACCCCTTCCGAGTAATTAGAGTTGTTGTTTTTATCTTTCAGATTGAATAATAAATTCAGTTGCAAATGCACTTTTCTTTTGTAAGATCTTTCCGCGTCAAAGACATCTATAGTTGGTTGTTTAAGTGGAAAAAAGCTATGAGGAACAAAGTAAAAATAGTCCATAGTGTCTCTAAGGTAAAAACCGCATACCTTCTGAGAGAGTAATGTACATATGACATCTTAAGAGCCATAATTCTTTAAAAAGTCATAGAAAAGGTTATGGTTTTTTTCTGACAGACGGAGAGACTGACAGTCAAATTAGATTTAATGTCCCTTTGCTTTTGCGAAAGCGAGGGACAAATACGTATACATATGAACCGTAGATGGAAAACAACCATTGTACAAATATTTTACAATTGTGACTTTTCCAGGAGATTATTCTCTGACATAGGCTTTTTCTTTTGAATTTGAAATTGCAAAACTATTTAATGTGCAATTGACGACTGTGCAAATTAAAACTTTCCTCACGCAAAAACTTCAAAATTTATGGTTAATTAATTACACTGGCCGTTTCTAAAAATTTAGATACAACATCAAGAAGGTGTGCATATGTCAGGATCTTTGTCTTAAAGTGGCAAATCATTTGAAACTTAAGGTATAAACATCGAAAATTTCCATTTTTGATCACAATATCTTTATGCATGGGATGTTCATAAGAAGTATCTTTGTTTTTCAATTGGCAATATTAATTTATACCTAGGAAAACATCGACAATTACAGCATCAGTTTAATATAATATCAAAAAATATTTAGCAGTGAAGAAGCATTGCCTACAAATTACGACGGAATTTTATCCATTTTTTAAGGAATATCTGGTATCGAAGAATATTGAACTAAACGCAAAAACAAAGGAGGTGGTACCATTCTCTATTCAATGGGTAGATCGATCAAGTTTAAGTAGGCCTATGGTAAATATCGGTACCTGTCAGTAGTCTAGAATTCAAAATACATTTGATTGAAATTTCTCGATAATTACAATATAGGCTTGCATTTTTGTGATAGGTATGTAACTGTTATCTCTGCGAAACTATTGAAAAATATTTTGTACGAATGAATCAAATGATGTAAAGGAAAAAAAGATTTAATTGATAATGTATAAATTTGCCGTTTGCACAAAATTCTTGGCAGGTTACAACGACAAATTTATTCTAAATAAAATCATACGCATAGTGCATATTCTTGCATTTTTACAATATACCTGTATTATTCACTTTAAAATAAATGACGATAACGAAAGTTCATCAAACAATACAAATCAAGAGCCGAGCAAACACGGACTTCCAAAACTTTTAGAGGTGGGATCAGTGGCCATGGAGAATGAAGTAAACATCCCCTGCCGACCGGTCACACCACCGCATGCTCCAAATATTAACAAAAAATCCGTCGACAATTCTGTGTGTAAATGATAGTATGAAAAACGTGCTGACAGGTCATTGTATCGACCATAAAACTTCCGCAATGATGACGACACCGCTAGTATTCTTGTTTTATCAACTTGTCTGTAATTTACCTTATTTTAGAAATTGTTCATACGTAAAGCACGCTCTTGTGTATCGTATCAACTTAGAGAATAACCCCTTATGCTGGTGATAAGAGTATATTGCTGCATAAGTAAAGGAAGTTGACATTTGAAAATTTGAAGTCAAGTTTATCACATTAAGCTTTGATTACTTAGATAACGTCTTTTTCTAGCAAAATTTATAAATATAATTCTCTTAATAATTCTTATTTTTTATTTGCATAATTTTAACATTGTATAGTTACATACATGTACATGGATCTTTGAACCGATATCAAATAATATCCTTCTCTATTGCCTAAGATTGCTTGAGTTGCAGTTTCACACTTGTTCCTTCTGATGTTACATGTGTTATATATAAGAATTAATATACGTGCATGAAGAAGTTTTCTTACTTTTCTTTTAATTAAGACAACATGATCACCAGAAGTAATATCTCGATAAGAAGGGGCACATGTCCCTTTTATGTCTGCGACAATTCAATTATGTATATTTCTAAAATGGTATTTTAGTTGATTTACGTAGATAACCTTATGGATTTCATTAACATATTTTTCAAAGAGCATTGTAAAAAAAAAAACCACTGATATAATTCCTCTAGATACGTAGAAATTATATCTGTACATGAAAATAGTCATGAACGATGCATCTGTAACCAACCCCCCAAAAACCACACTGTATTTCTTTTTTAAAAGGTTTTTTCAAAAATTATCAAATCCATATCATAGTTTGAATTTCAATCTAGTAATATTCAAATTTTGGTCTTTTAAAACTTTCAGACTTCTGTCCATTGAGCACTTTAGGTAAGTTTCCTTGTGTCGCAATGCAGAGTGATTGAGATATATTGATCTTAATTTGTTCATCTTTTTTCCGAAGTAGTATTCAAACCTTCCGCTCCTAAACTCGTTGATCTGTAATCATGCGACCCTGGATCAAACGCTAAAACCACTGAAAAGCAAAAAAAAAACATTTTTATTTTGAATTGTACTTAAATGAAGCTTGAATTGGGCATAACATTTGTTTCTTGTGATGATACATTGATTAACCCTGATTTTTAAAAATTGATAAATTGTTAAATTTTCTAGAATCTAAACGGTCTCCCCTCCAGTTAAGAAAAAAATATGTTCTTTACTTTAAAGGTCAGATTACACGCAACATGATTGAACGTGATAATTATGCTTTCTCTTAATCTTCTTGACTTTTCTGTATCACAATTCTTCTGTATAATTTTCTTTGTGTTAATCAATGATGATTTCTTTCGTATGCAGTTTTTTAGTCATTGAGTTACTTTGCCATAGTACCAAATCATTTTCAACAGCCAATTTAACTTAGTTCTTACAAATTGTATGCGTGCTTTTGATGAAAAACATCAACATACAATACAATGTAAGTATGGTACCTAGTAGATGACTGAAATTGTAGCTGATTTAAGATTTTATTTTTTTTGGTATATTTTCTTTCCATTATCTCATAAAAGAAATCATGCTCTAGTTGAATATTCTAAATGTCTCGAAATTGAGGTTAATCAAGATGTTGCTGACAATAAACATATTAAGAAAGCGTCAAATATAAACCTACTCTTACCAATACCAACCCCTCTTTGGCGATAAAAAAAATGATAGGAACTGGTGTAATTTAACTTCATACAATACTAGTAGCTCCCTTTTTGAATGCGTGGAATGGTTCAATAAAACATTTTTCTCTTACACATCTCATTCGACAAGAAAATTATAACGTTCCTTTTTATTAACTTTTAACATGTTTAATGGGCAAGTCCCGGAATCATGAAACAGAACATTTATTATCTTAATTCAAAATCCCAATTTCCAGAAACATGTTCATTTATTATTTGTTTTTTTCTGAATTTGCAAAATTGCAACATACACATTATTTTAATTTTGGTCTTGAGTTCTACAACATTTAAGTATATATAGCATGAATATTTTGATTTAAGCTTAAAATGTTTCACGATCCCGGGCATGGTTATTCACTTCTCATTTCTAGACTATTAATTAGAAAAAAAAAATTCATGAAAATTACTTTACAGACATTTATGGGGAAAGAACATGAATAACGTCAGATTTGTTCTTTATAAATTAGTGCTCAACAAATGAACGTGTAAATATGTGTGCATAAGGTTAACGTCTAGTCAAGACCATGTAATATCAGAACAAAAATACCCCGGTTGAAGGGTATAAAATACGGCTTTTGACATTACAAATGTTTTGCATGATGCATTGTTCAAGTTAATCTGGCTATTGTTGTAAATATTAAATTAATGGTGGGTTGTTAACATCACCGTCTCGAACTTTTCCTCCAATGAAGAGTAGATTAATTACAGAATTTAAAATAGGTTTAATTGTTCTTATAGCACTGCATAAACCTAAAATAGAATAAGTACAAAAAGTACATAAAGATATTATTTGCATAAATTCTGCCAATATTAATAAATAAGAGTGATTTTACTTCAGTTATAATTTTACTGTTTGTGGACATTTATCCTGGGAAAAACATTAATAGGTGTCCAGTTTAAATTAACTAAGAACACTTTAATATCTACACCTCTTTGTTATTTAATTTTCTCAAGGCAAAAACAAATACATTAATTTAAAAAAAAAACAACTTAAGAGTTAACATGTATTCTCTGTAAGCACCAAAAAATCTTGGAAACGACATGTCTCCGATTTTGATGAAATTTGCACCACAGGTGCACCTTGGTACAAAACCAGCAAATATGGTGTTAGAAGTTTCCCACGTGCACCCGGTTTCCATGGAGACGGATCCATTGAATTTGGCCATTTTCGGCCATTTTTGACCCAACAAAAGCATGAAAATTGAGGAAATATGAATGCATTTTTATCTTTATATAGTGAATTCAAATATAAATCTTTGTATCATAAGAAAACATCAACTGTTAAAGAATACAGGGCATATAACCAGTTATTCCAGAATTGACCCAAATCTTAGAAAATGGTTCGGCAAAATAGCATAGTTTCTCAAAATGTGAAAAATGGAAAAATCGGCATTTTTTGAGAAATTTAAGGCTAAATAAAAAAAATTGTCTACGGAAATTTTTCAAATCATATGCGTGTCCTCAAACGTCAGTATTAGTAGTGTCCACTCATGAAAAAATTGGAGTGGGATCTCAATGTTATTTTTAGAAACATGTATCTAAAAATAGACATATTTCAGAAAAAATCCAAAAAATGAAATTTGGGCAGAGTTTTAGATGCCATTGCTGGGTAATTATAAAATATACTGTAAACGTCAATGTGCTAATGTCAGAGACTGGACACCAATAACTACCATGCATATTATTTTCAGGGATTTCCGTTTTCTATTTATAGCTTCAAATGCCTAAATATAGACATGTCTCATAAAATGATGAAAAATGTCAATTTTTCCTCATTTTGAAGCTCCACTGAATCATAAATAATAAAAATATGGATCTCTCCAATATTTCATCAATAAGAACAAGGAATAGTATAATATCTCACAAATTATTGAGGACAGGCTCTCATCTCTATAAATAGTACAAATGTCTAAAAATAGACACATATGAAATTAACTGTTTAATGTTGATTTTCCACTAATTCTCAAATTAGAGATGGGAAATTTACCAACTTACTGTCACTAACTGTAACTGATATTATGTGACTGACAAGAACAAAAGAACATTCAATGGAATGCAGCATGATAAGCAGAGGTTTCCATTTCTATTTATAGTAACACATGTTTAAAAATAGACGTAATGCAAAATATCGGGAAAATGTCGTTTTTTGTACTTTTTTCTAAAATTTTGGATGAATAATTGCTGACTATCTGTTTTTAACTGCTATTGGCATATGGTGACCAACAAGTAAAAGAAAGCCTTATATCAAATACAAAATGAGAAGCAGTGGTTTCCATTTCTATTTATAGTAACACATGTTTAAAAATAGACGTACTGCAAAATATCGGAAAAATGTCGTTTTTTGTACTTTTTTCTAAAATTTTGGATGAATAATTGCTGACTATCTGTTTTTAACTGCTATTGGCATATGGTGACCAACAAGTAAAAGAAAGCCTTATATCAAATACAAAATGAGAAGCAGTGGTTTCCATTTCTATTTATAGTAACACATGTTTAAAAATAGACGTACTGCAAAATATCAGAAAAATGTAGTTTTTTGTACTTTTTTCTCACATTTTGGATGAACAATTGCAGACTATATGTTTTTAACTGCTAATTGGCATATGGTGACCAACAAGTAAAAGAAAGCATATACGAAATCCAGAATGAAAAGCAGAGGTTTCCAATTCTATTTATAGTAACACATGTTTTAAAAATAGACATGATGCAAAATATCGGGAAAATGTCATTTTTTGTACTTTTTTCTAAAATTTTGGATGAATAATTGCTGACTATCTGTATTTAACTGCTATTGGCATATAGTGACCAACAAGTAAAAGAAAGCATTATATCAAATACAAAATGAGAAGCAAAGGTTTCCATTTTTATTTATAGTAACATGTGTTTAAAAAATAGACTTACTGTAAACTATCAGAGAAATGTCATTTTTTGTACTTTTTTCTAAAATTTTGGATGAATAATTGCTGACTGTCTGTTTTCAACTGCTTTTGCCATATGGTGACCAACAAGTAAAAGAAAGCCTTATATCAAATAAAGATGAGAAGCAGAGGTTTCCATTTCTATTTATAGTAACATGAGTTTAAAAATAGACATACCGTAAACTATCGGAAAAATGAGTTTTTTGTACTTTTTTTCACAGACAATATGCTTTTACTGCTATTGGCATTCAGTGACCAACAAGTAAAAGAAAGCATATACGAAATACAGAATGTGAAGCAGAGGTTTCTATTTCTATTTATAGTAACATGAGTTTAAAGATAGAAATACTGTAAACTATCGGAAAAATGTAGTTTTTTGTACTTTTTTTTCACATTTTGGATGAGCAATTGCAGAAAATATGTTTTTACTGCTATTGGCATTCAGTGATCAACAAGTAAAAGAAAGCATATATGAAATACAGAATGTGAAGCAGAGGTTTCTATTTCTATTTATAGTAACACATGTTTGAAAATAGACATGCTGCAAATTTTCGAGAAAATGTAGACTTTCGCACTTTTTTTTCTTACATCAGGGATGGTCAAAGTTCAGATAAACGGCTTTTATTTGTTATTGACAGAATGTGACTTACGAGTATGAAAAAGCTTTAGCTAAAGTGTATAAGAATAATGTTTAAGCGTATTTTTACATTTCTGCCTATAGTAACACATATTTATAAATAATCAGGAAAATAAAGAATCATTCGTTTTTCTCAAATTAGGGATATGAATTTTGCAGTCAAACTTTCATTAGCTGTAACTGACATGGCTAAATAGTAATTGTATTCGGCGCGCCAGCGCGTCCACCTCATTCCAATACATATATCACAAAAGTATGTTCTCCCTGCATTAAAACACTCAAATGACAGCGAATTTCTTTATAAATTAAGCATTATCGGTTATATTCAG
>PRKT01000081.1:487457-513625 GCA_003671525.1 Saccostrea glomerata | reverse complement strand
ATTTCATAAATACCTAGCAATGGCATCTAAAACTCTGCCCAAATTTCATTTTTTGGATTTTTCTGAAATATGTCTATTTTTAGATACATGTTACTAAAAATAACATTGAGATCCCACTCCAATTTTTTCATGAGGGGACATTACTAATACTGACGTTTGACGACACACATATGATTTGAAAAATTTCCGTAGACAATTTTTTTTATTTAGCCTTAAATTTCTCAAAAAATGCCAAATTTTCCATTTTTCACATTTTGAGAAACTATGCTATTTTGCCGAACCATTGTCTAAGAGTGGGATCAATTCTGGAATAACTGATTATATGCCCTGTATTCTTTAACAATTGGTGTTTTCTTATGATACAAAGATTTATATCTGAGTTCACTACATAAAGATAAAAATGCATTCATATTTCCTCAATTTTCATGCTTTTGTTGGGTCAAAAATGGCCGAAAATGGCCAAATTCAATGGATCCGTCTCCATGGCAACAGGGTGCACGTGGGAAACTTCTAACACCATATTTGCTGGTTTTGTACCAAGGTGCACCTGTGGTGCAAATTTCATCAAAATCGGAGACATGTCGTTTCCAAGCCCTATAGTAAATTTTTTGGTGCTTACAGAGAATGCATGTTAACAAACAAACAAACATACAAACAAAGAAATGGATACCTGGATCGGTATATATATTTTTGGCCTACTATCATTGCAAATGATGCAAATAACAAATTTCTAGAATATAGAGACTTTATATTCATAAACCCTTTGTGATGTTCTAAAGTCTGCCCTTCTGAAACCATCCTTATCAATCTATACTAATATTTTTCACTTCAAATCCCATTTTTTAAATTTTGAATAAAAGATTAAAAACTACACGGTAAAATTTATTCATTTTACTCCTTTAAACATGACCCAAGAAGTTATTTTTAAAATTTTTGACATAAGTTTGTTTGTATAATCTGTTCTTAAGAAATGAAGTTTATTTCAACTAATGCTATACGATATAAGTTTTACTTTACGAAACGATTTATAAAAAGCGTTAACTGCCATAAGTTATGTTATATCGTATAACATAAGTTGAAATAAGCTTCATTCCTTATAATTTCATTTCACTGTAGATAATGAGACATTTTTTCCTCCAGAAAAAGGCTTCAAATTGAGCATATTCTAAAAGTAATGTCAAGCGGAGTAATACGTTTTTGATGTATCTGATTGTGACGTAGGTAATTTATGCTATACGGAATGGATTAATCTTTTACTCAATTAAATGACGTGTTACAATTAAAATTATATACGATATATGTACATTTATTTCACAATTTGGATACTGCAAAGTTTTTTTTCCACTAATTGGGTCGGCATTAATTCTTAAATTTCGAATAAAGAAAAAATTCCAAAGGTCATATTTGTATCCTGGGATGTCCGTCTGTTCGTCCGTCCGTACTTCTTTTTTACGCTTTGGGGTACCCATCTCTTATCCGCAACTCCTCCTATATATACCACCGAATGAAATTTAAAGAGACTTTCACAGAATCTTTTTCACATAGTGCCATTTTGACCTCCTATTTTACTTTTTGATCGGACACTTATTATTAGTTTCCCAGAGCAAAACACGGCCCTTCTTTCTAATAATATTGAACGTTATCCATCTTTTATCTGCAACTCCTTCTTCTTCTATACCACTGAATAAAATCTAATGATACTTTCAGAGAATTTTTATTACATCATACTATTGTACACCTCCTATTTTACTTTTTGATCTGAGACTTATTTCGAGTCTCCCATAGAAAAATTTGGATTTTGCCATTTTCAATGATATGGTAGGCGTGGGATCATTTAGTGAGCTCTCATTGCTCACAGTACCTTTAGTTTGTATCTGCATTAATGCGTTAAATTTTGATTAAATCTTACAAAGGGCCCTTAACTGACGTCAACAATCTTTTGTTTTAAAAATGGCACTTTTCATTTAATTTTTTTTTAAATTTATGTCCTAAGTGTTGTTGGATTTCGAGCGCCATTTTCATATGTTAATAAAACGTGTGGACAATTTTGAATTTTATTTTTTTTCTTTAATTCATCTGATGCAGTAAAAATGCCATGTATGTTCATTGTAGTAATATGTAAATTTTGCATGTAGTTGAGTGTAACATTGAAAAATTTCAACCCAGAAAACCGTTGTCAGTCGTGGTGCAGTAAGATTATTTTCTTTCAAAACTAAAAATACTCAGTAAATTAAATTAGATACATGAAATATTAAATCAAATTATCAAAGGGTGAATGATTTTGCGCCCGTTGTAATCACATTAAAGTTCAGGATGAAATTAATTTTCTTATTGAGTTCTTTGTGTTCATAGACAGAAAGTCAACTTTAATAAGTGTCAGAATTTCCAATATATATGTTTTGACTTTCAGTTTCATGTCTGATAAAGATTTTGGTAATTCGGACCTGTACACGGAAATTAATTTTATAATATGAGAACCATTATTGCAAAATATTAAGGGCAAAGGGGTTATTTTGAAAGGTACTTATACTGTGATCACAATGTATAGGCAAAATAAGAAGGGGACTTTAAATGCTATAAAAACAGAAGAAAGTCAAATTTCATTTACTCGTATGTATTTTTATAATTTAAAGCTATGCTTATTGAAATTTTCAACATTTATATTGAATTTTTTATCTAATTTTTACATGACAAGATTTATGAATTAAATGTATATAGAATAAATAAATAATTTTTTCCTGAAGGTTTTTTTAAAATATGAATTCTACATATTCATTAAAAATGTCTAGCTGCAATATTTTTCACTCGTGGGATCCTTAATCTTCGTCGGGGGCCTCTTAAACGCATAGCTGGTCTTGTCACTCCGTATATGCCGTGTATCCTAAAACTTGGCTCCTCTTTTTTTATATTAGAAAGTTGCACTTTATCTGAAGCATGTAAAATGAATATTATATAGTGAAAGCATAGAATCAAATCTATTTCGTTGAAATAATATTAGGTTATTTTCTAGTCTATTTTTACCCAAGAAGCAACAAGATCTTATTTCAGAGAGCGTTTTTCACTTACTCATACTTTCCATGTTCGGAATGGAATTCGTAAGGACCCCAGATATGATCAGCATGAAGAAAAACACTTCAAGCATCTTCATTTTGATCTCCTAAAATTCTTATGTACTTCTTCTGTATGTATATCAATTACTGAAATACTTAGAAATGAGGACATGTTTTGTTTATATAAAGTCTATTACGTGACAAAAACCATATAATTGATCCCGGATGAGAAATAAACAACGATGTGTATTCAGATCTGCATGTAATTTACATGGACTCATCAGTTTTAAGGATTGCCATTTTTCATCATTTTATCTACGTACTTGTATAAGTATCTGTACATCAATTGAATAAACTGAAAAACAGTACAAATTGGATTGCTCATCATGTAGCTGCAATAATGTATCCCTCTCCAACATTTTTAATCGCCAGATGTTTTCTGGAGAGGGCTACAATTCCATAGCATCTCCGTAATGGTGCAAAAAAAAAAATTTAATACGGGCGACTGCAGGCAGAATAATTTTTTTTTACATTCGACTTACTTCTAATAAGACTATATTTTTATTCACTGTCGACAACATAGCCCGTTTAACGCGAAAACCACGTAAAATAAATCTGAGTGTTTACCTGTCGCTTCTACTTAGCGAAAAATAAGCGATACATGGATTGTTCTGTATTTTTTGGATCGATTAATGTATTCGATAACTACATTTTGGAAGTCTGGGTCAGACATCTTAATTAAATAGCCGTTTACTGACGATTTGAGCCGAAATCCGTGAGTGAATCGCTCCCGCATTGCACCATTATGGAGATCCTAAGGAGTTGTAGCCCTCTTCCCCCCCCCCCCCAAAAAAAAGGGGGGGAGGCTACATTATTGCAGCTTTTCAACATGATAAAGCATTTAAAATTAACCCCAATCTCCAAAACTATGCTGACAAAGTATTTAGATAATTTTGGGACTTGTCAGATATTTTCATTTTCGTGTCTTATTTTCATATAGTTTTGTCACGTATCCACTGATGTCTGTTTTTTTTAATAGCTATCAGTTATTCACACATTCAAAAATCAACATGAAATGTGCCATTGGCAAGTTTGTGTCATCTAGCTGACTTTTTCAAGTCGACATAAGCCTCTCACATAATCTGTGTTGTTCTCTATAAAATCTGAAAATTCAACATAACTATCTGAAAGTCTATTTAAACATTTGACAAAGAACTATATGCGGTATATTGCATATGTTTGCCCCCACAAAAGTCAAATTTTGAAAACTTTCTGAAATGTGCTGAATTCAATAAATTGTACGAGAAATATAAATTAACAGAAAATATTATAGTTCCAAAGCAGTGTGTTCACAATTTTTGTTTTTATGACGTCAAAAACTAGTCCGATTTTATATCCTTTTTCAGAAAGAGGACAAAATGGACAAAATTTCAACAATTTTAGCTTTAGAATTTATAGAGCGCATGTGTGTTCAGGAACAATATTGACATATTTCATTGATATTATGATTCTTCACATTATATCAAAATATTTATCCTGAACACACCTGCGCTAGGTGACTTTTATTTAAAATATCGACGAAATTTGTACATTTTTCTGTATAATTCATAAAAAACTGAAATTTACGTCATATTTGTGACGTCATTACGTACATATGACGTCATTACTTATGAAATAATTCAGTGCTTTGAAGTCAGCATATACTCCCCTGTTTAAGGACTTAATTAAATATTACTCCATCAAAGTTTGATTTGGGGGGCAAATATTGGTTAATACCGCATAAAGTTCTTTAACTGTAGCCGTTAAGCATGCTTTAGTTCTATGACAAACAGTGACGTACCATCAGAAATTTGTACTGACATATTGAGTTTACTGAAACATGAATTTTTGTATTTTTGCAAACTAATTTAAAAAAAAAACCAAAAGGAGCTATACAAGATACAATATCTATATTTGAAAATCATTTTCTTTCATTACAAAGGTACGTGTGCGTGCGGCGCAGATTAAAGTACTTGAACGTTGAATTTGGGAAGGGAAGAAGGGTAATTCAAACTTACTTTGTCAGGACTGGAAATTCATATTTATTTAATGAGTTTCATTAATATTTTACCGGCAAAGTTAATAAATAAATGAGTTTCACTAATATTTTCCTGTCAAACTTAATTGAAAACTATATTTTCTCACTTTTCATTAGTTTTAATTTAGCTAATTAAAAACCATACAAAAATAGAATATCATAAATACAGTATTTTATTATGCTCATTAAATAATTACATACGATAGAGAATACATACTGTATATTTTGATATACTGCACATATCAGCAGCAAGTTTATCCAAAGTTTTTTCTCAATTTACAACCTTGTAAAAACAAAGAATAATGAACATTTAATTGAACATTTCACAGCTCATTTTGGAGCTAGTAATCTCTTACCCATTTTTGCCTATCAATTCTGAAATTTCTCATTTAATCAATATAGATCAATTATGGAAAGGATAAATAACACATACTACAATATATCTGTACATCAAACATAACAAACAATATCCAATCACATGAATTGATTTAATTTAAAACTTCCATTTCTCTGTAACGTCCCGGTCGCGGCCCAGGTCGAGGCCTCGGTCCTGATACGCCTATGAAACCGCCTCTTCTGGACTCTACATCTTGCGAATCTTTTCCTATATCTCTTACAAAGTCTTGAATGTCAATATCTTCCACTGCATGTATTTAAAAAAAAAGATTGGTTGCATCAAATATCAAATTAACAGAAAATCTACCTATAATTTATTTGATAATCATTATTGATTAAAAATCAAACGAAAGGAACGTTATTTATACAAGCAGAAAATTCAATCAACTGATGAAACTTACGTGCATCCGCATCGGTAACGGGCAACGCTGTGCAGAGACTCAACACCAGTAAAAAGATCAGAAATACACAAGTCTTCGGTAACATAGCTTTCATATGTTAATCTCTCAGTCAGTGGATTATCACGGTTACTATCTTCAAATGTCTAGTGAAAGGGGTCGAGTCGGGAACATGCTTAAATATTATTCCTTACGTGATGCGTCACACATCAAAAGAACAGATACGCATTGTTCTTTTTATCTCAATGTTATGAAAAACTTGATCAAAATTTTATTTACATTTAGTTTGCACTCGGCTGGTGAAATTCAAATATGAACAATAGAATTATACATGCCATGAATATATGCATAATGATTAAAAATTAAGGATAAATAAAATACATATACACAATGCAGGAATATCTTTTTTTCCTCTGTAACTTTGTTTAATGCATATTTTCTTTGAGATTACTCATCAGATATAAGAAAACATAGTTACATATTTTTCTTGAGCTTTTTTATTCAAAGTCTGCGCAAACATTACCTTTTACCCTTATCACATGTAAATGGAGTTTACTTACGTCTCCTCGTTCAATTATTACGCAAAGCATGATCTTAGAACGATGGAACATTTAGTTATTTTTATATTATTTGAAATTTTATAATGACATTTATTAGACTAATTTGGTGGTGAGTACAATTTTAAATCACGATGAGACTGATCTTGCAATTGATCTGGATCATCTAAACCTGAACAGAAACTTAGACCCAGTATAGAGACCACAGCTAACAAAGTTATGGTCTCATCTTTCTCTAGTGTTAAATTAACGATATGTAAGTTTTCTAATTAACGAATAGCGTGATACACATTTATCATGTACATGTGTGTAATGTGACAGATCCATGTGGAACAACTACTTATAATGTGAGCTTTGATAATTTTGTTAGTCATAATCACGTTACGAAAAAGATCTTTTTTATAGCCTACCCCACATATTTCTCCTGAATTGTAATAATATAATAGTATAATTGTAAAATATAATACAAATTATGTTTTAATTGAAGTTTAAGAATAATTATGAGGTAAATGTACACATTTAGCAATTCTAATTTTCTTCCTGATCATCAATTGTAGGTGCAGTCAAAACACATAATATTATACAATGTATATTTTTCAAATATTTAATTGATGGCAGATTTTGAAACCGAAATCGTTCCGATCGAAACATTTCATTTTCATTAAGATAGACATGTGGTCCGTTTATTGTTAATCATGAAATATAATAAGACACTGCTGTGTTATATAATATTTTCGCTGATATGAAGAAGACAAATATTTTGTCGGCCAATAGGACTGATAACTCCCTAAGACGCAACCCAAATATGGTGCAAATCAAATATGGTATTCTAAAAAGGAAATCATGAACACACCAATGATTGAATTTGAACAGTATGATAATGCATGTTGTGCCTGGAAGGATGTCGGTTCTGAGCCAACCTAGTGTAAAATCAGCATTGTATGCCAAATAATCAGTGTATCTTAAAAACAAGTTTGCAGATAAAGATTACGTTTTTGTATATGTAATAAACAAAACTATTTTCCACATCACACATAAATCGTTATATGGTTTTATTAAGATACTAAATAAGGCAAAAAATCACTTAAAAAAACCTTTATATTCAGATCACATAAATTAAATCCTTTTATTTTGTACGTATTGAAAACACACACAGGACACGCTTAAAGCATTTCCTTATCATCAGCAGCATATGGAATAAATCTTCCTGGCGGTCCTCTAGTCCTAATGTTTTGAATAAGAGGAAACCATATTACTTTAGGAAGGGATAAAAATGCTCAAAACAAATCTGGATATTTTCTGTGTTATTTTTGGGCTTTTTCTTGACGGCACGACTACCCGTCTCCAACTGATTAACTAGTAATGACACGACTGAGAAAAAAAAACTTTGAGAAGAAATTTTCAATAAGTGTTACACAAGGAGATGAGATGAAAGATTGACATCCTATTGACTAACAATTAAATCATCACATCAGATAAACAGCATTATAAAAATCACTGTTAAACTTATCTTGGTCAAGGTGTGAAAATTACTTAATGCTAATGGGAAAACTCTGCTTAATGCATTGGTTATTCGATCTATTGAAAATGGTCCCCATGTTTCTAGATATTTTCCTAAACAAGTACAGAAAAAGAAAACTATTTTATAAAGTTCTAGCTTTACAAAAACACTGAAGGAAAAAGTTACAACAGAAATTTTGATTTAAGGTAAACATTAAAAAATCTTTAATTTTTCATCACGACAAATGTTGATTACTATGTCGAATACTGAATTATTAGAAATTCATGTAATGAGTACATGCAAGTTTTGCCCTTATGAAACTATATAAATTAAATAACTCATGTCATAGGTATATATTCGTTAAATTCATCATCTTAAAGTTTCAAAGTCGATGTTTTCAAGGGAACTTTGTCAATAAATGATACGATGTTGCAGCTATTTACAATTTAAAATAATCGAGCTTCCTTTGTACTATTTAGTTCAAATTTTCAAAATGACTTCTTAAGGTTGATAATTTTTCTAAGTACTTTACAGATTTTCCACAGTCGTCGTCGATTTGTCAAAATGTAGCGCAGAAAAATAGTAATTCTGCATGTAAAAATGCAAAAAAAAAATAGAATAACAAACTATTGTTTACCTTTTAAAATATTGAAAAGTAAATTCCTTTACATTTACGGTACTGAAACGTTGTATTTTTGAGGTAGGACGTATCTTTCATAGTGCTAGATTTCAGAAAGTAACCTTGAAAAATGCCAACTTTTTAACATGGAAAGCTATTGAACAGATGAGAAATACTGCTAAACATGTATCATCTTGCGCTTAAGATTCCTTTCAATGCACAGAAAATACAGAAGTTACATGATCTGCACTGTTTCTGAGTTTAGCTAAGGCAAAGGACTGCTGTAAAATGGATACAAAGGACTCTTGTAAAATGGATACAAAGACTGCTGAATTTAACGAGAAACCAAGAAAATTCATTCGGGAACTGTCATAATCTATCGACCATGAATATATTAAAAACCTACCAATTATTTTGTTGGAATTATGTTTTTTAACATGATAAAATGAATTTAAAATTTAATTAGAAATCACTTTTAAAATTTTGTTTTTGCCTCTTTACAAGATTTTGTAAAAAAAAAAAAAAAAAAAAAGAATGTGACGTTGATTTGTGTAAAAATCGAGTTTAAAAAGTATGCATAGGGTATACGTTTATGAGACGATATTTTGTATTAATTTACTTTAATTCCCGATAACACGGGAGTACAAGGAGCACACAGCGGGTGTGACGGGTTGGCAAGGGATGCTCACTCCTCCATGATACCTGATCCCATGATGTTTTGGAGGTCCGTGTTTGTTCTGCTCCTATTTGTAATGTTTAATGGTATTTTGAGCTCGAATACTGTTCGTTATCTCCACAAATTTAATGTTTGGATTCTTTTTTTAATATCTCTATCTGTGTCTTGAAAGTCTTGAAAGTCAATATCTCCCATTAAATGCATTTTATGTATTCAATGTATAGTGAAGGGATTTTGAACAATTTTGAATAATCTTAAACTAGTTAAAAATAAATTGCTAGATAATGATAAAAGTGAAATAAAACAAATTCACAAAACTAATAACATGTAAGGAGACGGTCATTTTGCATGTAAAAAGTTTTTTAAGAACTATCTGCCCTTGATGAAAAGAAAGAAAATTATTTCTCAGAATTTCTTCGGTAAATAATTCATTTTATTTCATATTTTAATAAAGAACGAGTTTATGCATATTTTCACCAAGAGATTTATTTGAAATTCAATTTACTCTTTCAAAATATCTTATATAAAACATGCACTGCCCATAGACTTCGATGGAAAATTCAAGGTGCAATTAATTGGACAATAATCAAAATTTTGTAAATTCCTTTGGTGGAGCATTTTTATTTGAAAGCATCTTCAAAATGCTACCATGATTTAAATATCCGATCAATCATTTATTAGGCACAAAAAATGGTCGTTATACATTGAATACCTAAAAAATTATTATTGATTACATCAAGGATAAAATTAGTTCAATGTATCCTATAAATTAAGAAAAATGTAATATTTGATTAAAATCATACAATAAGAGAGTTATTCATACAAGCGAAAAACTCAATCAACTGATGAAACACATGCATCAGCATGGGGAATTGGCAGCGCTGTGCAGAGACTCAGCACCAGAAAAAAAAAGATCAGAAACATATCTTTCAACTGTTAATCTCTCAGTGGATTGTTACGATTACTATCTTCAATTGTCTAGCGAAAGGGATCGAGTAAGGGGTATGCTTAAATTGTATCCGTTCAGTGGTTCGTCACACATTAGAATAGATGTGCATTGTGATTACATACACATATAATGAAAAACTCAGATATGAACAATAGAACTTTACAAACAATACATAATGATAATTTTACGCATTGAAACTTTAATGATGTTGAAATTACGCAATGCTGGAAAATCTCTTTTTTCTCGTTGTTAAATTAAGTTCATGCGATGCATATTTTCTTTAAAATTACTCATTAATTACAAGAAAAGTTTCATGTCTCTCTTAATTTGTTTTTTCAATGACAGTGAAAATATTCTGCAGATGTGTAAAAGGTTCAAAAGCTCTCCAATTAATCTGAGCTTTTCATCGACGAAAAGCAGTATAATTTTTCCTATTAACAATATCCACCCTCAATTGAATTTATAACATACATAGCATATTAACAAGCTTTCAATTTTTGAAGCAAAGAGGTTAATGATTTCTTTACAAGAACATAATGATTTTCTGCATATTTTCCCTAATTTACATAGGAATTTAACCTTATCGCCTGTTTCTTTTCATTGATTCGTTGCGCAAGAGTCCACAGAGCTTGCTCTTAGTACGAACGAACGTTCATTTAAATCAAGGAAAGTTATTGACAAAATGTTGATGCAACAAAGATATCAGCATTCTCCTTCAGCGTCTACAAGTTCTATGGTAGTTAAATGGCCTTGTCAGCAAACACATTTGATTGTAAAGTCGAATTCTGACTGATGATATTTTCATGCTAATTGTTAGACCATCATTTACTTACTTTATTGTGTAAAGATTGTTTGCCAAACCATAACGAAGAGAACATGTCAAGTGTGATAAGCCGACAAGGGATGCTTACTCATCCATTGCACACGATCCCTACTTTGATGATTTAGTGGTCCATGTTTTCTCTTTTTCTGATTTGTTAAGTTTAAATTGACTTTTGTGTGTGATGAATGGCCGTTATTGTCATATACGAGGGTTGTCCCAAAATTCCGTAGACAAGCGTTGTTTTGTAGGAACCCTACGTCATACATGAATGAAACTTCGTATATAGGTTAAAACAACACTATCTAATAAATTTATGGACGAATATGGAGTAACTACACAAATTATTCCAATTTAAAAGACACATTTCATTGTCTGGTGTAGGAAGGCGGCGCAAACCCAAAAGTTGCAATTAAAATTTGGTATATTATATTTAAAATCCTACGGAAAAGTAATAACTACCCCATATTTTATTGAATGGAAATGAAAATTCTTAATATTGTTTTATTAACTATATTTCCTCAAATTTTGGTGTGTATGCTTTGATAAATATGAATTTTATAACGTTTTATATACATGGGGTTAAAATCCGAATTTTTGAAAAATGGCGGCTGCTTTGGCCCAGGCGGCGCACTGGACTATGATCAAGTGTTTTGATCCTGAATTCACTCTTACAGAAATGTACCAGTCATAAATGTTTGGTAGACTAGGAAACTTTTTCTCCTCCTTAGTATTTAAAATGACTAAAACGGTTTCTCTATGTATATGTCAATAACAGTAATTAAAATAAAAGACAGGGCTGAGAAATGGGCAAGAGTTCCATTGTGCAAATCCATTAGAGAAAATAGACAAAAAGTCCGTAGAAATATAGCGTTTTCAAATTATTATTATTTCATACCTGTACATGCATATACTTTGTTTACATATTTCAATGTTTGATCATATCATAGTAATTAAGATATTTTACATTTATAACTATAACCGTTTCGTTTAATTTAAGAATTTGATTCTGGTAATTGAAATATTTTCTCCAAAAATTTGAACCGTTGACATTTGTATTTTTTGACGTTGCAGATTGCTCCGGGTGTTAGAGAACTATATCATTTTAAATGTTATTACTCGAAGCTTTGAAGTAAACATAATAAAACTTCGTAATTTATCTGCCAAGAACATGCTTTATCCACCCTGAAAATTTTATAAAGATACATTAATTTCTTTCAAAGATATGAGCTCAGTCTACGAAATTTTGGGACAACCCTCGTATTAAACAGAACTCCCCATCATAACGAAAGGAAAAGCCAAGGTAGATAAACTTGTATTGAAAGTATCAAGATAAAATGACTTAAAATGGACAAAACCATGAAAAATATGAAATGGTTAAAAGTACGATATGAACTGTGCAATCTATATTGAGAATTATGTATATTATTCAACATACAAATTCAGTATCATGTAATTTTACCTATACAATTTATTTGATTCTTATCAAATACAAAAATGATTTTTACAAAGATTTGGGTAAATGCTGTACTGAAAACTATCTTAAAATCTGACTAGATTAGTATTTTTTACTTTAATTTTCCACTTATTTAAATGACATTAACTGATTCTTACTTTGAACTTTTTTCTCACATTAACGAAAAATAAGACCTGAAATAAAAATCTTTATAAAGAATGAAAACTGCCTTTAAATTAGTATATAAAAATTGGCATAAAAAATATGGACCTGAAGAATTTCTTAAACGAGCCTTAGCTTTACAAACTACAAGAACACAACACAACCTCTTTGGTTGCCACACAACGCACTTTGCCATGCTTTTTTTGGAAAGGTTGTGGTTAGCTGTTGGAAATCTCACCTTAAGCCATAGAATGCAAAGACAGATTTAATTAAATATTTAGCTGCAAACAAAAAATCAACAAGACACGTATAAAACAGAAGATATCTTTCAAAATTTATATGACAGATTGTTGTACTCATGTCTCCAAATAAGTATTTCGAAAAATTGATACTTTCCCCTTTTTCAATTAAAATGCAAAATCGCATACACAAGTATCCCAGCAGGCACACAACATTGAATACACTTTGAATCAACGTTGTTTTTCTATGTTGATTCAACATTGATTTTATGTTAGATTTTGAAAAATTGTATCAACGTTGAAGTCTTAACATTGAATCAACATTGATAATCAACGTTGGTTATATGTTGAAAAACAGTTGATTCAACATTTATTCAATTATTTATTTTGGAATGGGGGGTGTCATTTAGTAATAATATACTTACTTAAAATTTCAACCGTTTTATTGCACGGTTGCTAAGATGCCTTCATAATTGTTAAAGGGATAGCGACCCTCTGATACGACAGATAACTTTCAAAGTACAAAATAGTTTTACTATTCACATTTTTCTTATTAAGTTTGATGAGATCAAACACATGATGGAAACATCACTTTCTATTTCTTTTGCAAATTTCTTTGTAATTGTTTTATCATATTTAACAATAAAACATTTAAATCCAACATCAAATGCCTTATAAACTGAATAAGTTGTATCTTTTTAAGTACCATTTAAAAATGGTTTAATATTTCAAGTACTTAATACAGTATTTTAATTAGAATGACATTTTTTCACATGAAGAAATATTTAGAAGAAAGATAACTCCTCATCACAGATATTTTTTTTCTTGGGATTTTCTGACTTAGGAAACATCGCTCCATGATGTATTCTAACATGATTTAAATAGGTATAATAGTAAGTATTATTTTAATATCCACCTCATATATTATATTTAATGTTGTGGTAATAAATCTTTACTCTTTCTATTCTCTGTGTTCAGTTTCTTCATTTCATGATCTACACATAAAAATCATTTCTGAAAAAATGGCAGCGCTTGCTACTTCAAACTATTTTCCATGTGGTTCTCATGTAATTGTTGTTTATGAAAATCAATATTACAAATTAAAAACTTTCTAAGGTGAAATTTATAGCAGAGAGTCGAGACCCCTTAAATGAAAACATACGATATATCACTATATGAAAAAAATTATATATTGTAAACAGTAAGTGCTTAATTTCCTATCAATAGTTAATTGTGATACAATAATTTTCACCAAAATACATTTCATTAATTAATCATGTTACAAAACCCGAGCATTTACAAACATTTTGTATTTTCACATGTGGTCATGAAATAGTCAAGAACATGAAACCACTCCAAGGTAAAATGCAAATCTTATACGGTACAACTTTTGATGCACCAGATATGCATTTCGACAAATTATGTCTCATCAATAATACTAGTACTGTACTCTGACATGGCGAAATGTTTTCTTTAAAGAGTTTTTTTTATTAAATCTTGGTGTTGAGTCATGAGGGTTGTGTTATGTCTTTTTGAATATTTTCCTGACGTCCTACTGCGTATCTCTTAATTCGTACTTTGGCAAATTCGTACTGAATTCATATTTATCATTGAATGTGTAAAATTCCTATATTTACCATCCTTGTTAGTTATAATAGTTAGTAATTCCGACCTCGTTGGATCAATGTTGGCAATTCAACTCAATTTAAATTCAATGTTGATTCAACGTTAAATTTTCAACGTTGAAAAGTTAACGTTGAATCAATATTGTGTCTAGCTTTATCAACGTCTAAACCCAACTTCAACTAATATTCAACGTTTAAACAACGTTGTGTGCCTGCTGGGTAAGAAATAAACAGAAAATAAAGACTTAATTTTAGTTACTTTAACAAACATTACATCCACTATATCTTAAAGTAAAACATTTCTATAAAAGACATCCAGTCACTTCTGGAACGGTAAAAATCTAGTCTTAAACTCATATGAGAATTTTTGATGCTAAAAAACCAAAAAGATGTCTGATGGTCATTTTTTTCCTTAAAGACCAGTCCTCAGTCCTGCATTTCTCTAAGGAATTGGTCGACGCGGTCTAAAGCGGGGCCTCGCTCCCACAAAAAGAAATCCATCTCTTCTTGAAACTTCGGTTTTGGGTTTTTCATTACTAGCTTGAGCGACTGTAATTAAAATTGAAAACATAGAATCTTTTTTAATGCATAAACTATTCGAATAATGATTATTGATAAAGTCTGAACTATATGTCTTCTAATAAAGATTTTTTATTTAAAATATTATTTATAAAATCTGGACAAAGTAAGTATACTGTAAATCATTTTTTATTTGCGAAAACTTATTTTTGCGTTATTACGGGAGACAAAATGTCATTCTCGTGTATATAAGTACCGAGTATTTCTTATGATTATATATAGAGCAATAAACAGAATTCGTGAAAAATGTTGTCCCGCTAAAACATAGTCAATAATTATCTCGTGAAGGAAAAGTTTCGCGAAAAATTAAGTGATTTACAGTATAAAAATGCCAATGAAACTAACCTTGCGCTTGATCTGGTTCCGTGAAAACTGTTCCGGGGCTCAAAGCCAGTATTGAGAACACAACTAACATGATTTTGGGTCCCATGTCTCTCTACTGTGAATTATTCACTATTTGTCTGATTAATGGACAGTGTGACACCCTTTTATTATGTGTGTGTGATGTGACATATCCAGGAAGAGCAAATAGTTACAATGTAATCTTTGATCCATAATCATGTGATTGGCACAATTAATTTTCTTTTACAACCAACCAACAAAGTCCTTTTCCTAAGGCGTAAATACATATATAATATGAATCATTTTATTTATTGAGGCTTAAGAAAGATTATTGAAGAAGTTTATTAATTTTTATTTTCTTCCTGATCCTGAATTTCATCCTGATCGTGGGGTATCCCCATTTTTCGTTTCAAAGCTTTGTATGTCGTATCTAAGTTTAAAAAAAAAAACGAGATTAAGCATAAAATTTAAATGATTTGTGTTAGTTATTTTCAAATTTAAATTTTCATTAATTTTGAATTAAAATATCCCCACGATTCTATAGTTAAATTGACTTTAAACTGTCTGTTATTCAATTCCGAGTGAAAAATAAATCGGTTCTTGTTTTAAATCGCTGATTTCTTTGAATCACGTTTGATTTAAATTGCGTAATTTACAGAAAAGACCATTACTTTTATATCAAGTAATAATAAAAAAAAAAATAGAAAGATCTTTTTTTTTTTAATTTTAGTTAGTCTGAACTTATCAAAAATACACCCATTATCATTTTAATCAATCACCTATAAACATGAAAATATAAACTTGATTGTCCTATGTTAAAATGTTTTTCTAACCAATGAATGTTTTTTCAGATATGTCGAATCGTAAACTAAAACGGGCTCATTAATAATAAATAGTGATCTCCCTACTTTTAGAAAACCGCAAAACATTACTGATACATGCATATGTACACATAAGTAAGAGAAAATCAAATTCAAACACCCATTCTACACTACCTATATTACCTTTATAAGAACTTTGTATCAATTTTCATGTTTCGTCTGAACTTCTGATAGATACATACAGAAACTATTCAGATGATATCCTTTCAACTATTTTTTTATCCATTAATGAAAAATAAAAAAGATTTTACATAATTATAAATGGGAGGGTGAATAGTGATCGGGATGTTCGTCCGTTCGCTTTCGTTGGGGTACCCATCTCTTATCTGCAACTTTTTTATACCTCTTATTGAAATTTTATGAAACTTTCACGGAATATTTGATATATAGTGCCAACGTGAACCTCGTATTATGCTTTTTGATCAGACTCATATTTTGGGTTTCCTATGGCAAATCATGGACACTGATATTTTTACTATAATATTGAAGGATACCCACTATTGTGCTATACCACTAGATAACATTGAATGATACTTTCAAAAATTCTTTATTACATAATGCACCTCTTATTATACAACCCGCTTGAGAAGCGGGTGGGTTTATAATGAAATGGATTTCCGTCTGTCTGTACGTCCGTCTGTTACGCTTTGGGGTACCCATCTTCCATATACCGCTAAATGAAAATTAATGAGACTTTCACAGAATCTTTGTTACGTATTGCCATTGTGTATCTCCTATTTTACTTTTTTGATCAAACATATTTTAGATTTTCCCATAGCAAAACATTGACACTGCCATTCTTTCTATGATATTAAAGGGTGACTCTTATCATCAACTCCTCATATACCACTTATTATTTATTGATACTTTCAAAGATTCTATCTTACATAATGCTATTGTGCACCTCTTATTTTACTTTTTGATCTGACACTTGTTCGAGCAAAATATGAACTGTTCCATTATGACCATATGGGAGGCGGGGGAACATTTAGTTAGCTCCGGCTTATAGTACCCCTAGTTGATTATAATGGACTTTAAAAGACTTCACTCCTGATTTTCAATTGAAAAATCTACCATATGTCTGAAGTACCATGATCTTACATAACATTCTTTTATATGTAAAACGATTTACCCATACAATTAACACTTAACGACTTTTACATTGAATGTCGACATGAAAACTTACAATTTAAAAAGTTGTCTTTGAAAAATAAGGGAAAAAACTAATATCAATGACACTAAATTTATTGAAAAAAACAACAACAACAAAAAACAATATAATGAATTATGGACAAACTCTGAAAAACATACATATACGATTACAACATTCCTCTATCACATGGCCTGCATGGTCTTTCAAAAGTTTGTCTAAGCATTATCGGGCGCCTTCGTGCACCAGATCCAGTTCGCGTCCTTTGTGGCCTTGCACGTCTTAAAGCCCCTTCTGCAAAATTTATGCCATTTACTCTGCCAATCTTCAGCCTCGATCCTTCCGAATAAGCAAATCTTCCTTAAAAAATATCATCTTTTAAATTTATTAATGGGATATACTGCTCATCAGCAGTGTATTTGAACAGGATGTAAAAATACTTTAAAATGCAGTCTTATCAATTAAAGGAGTAAGAACTATAACTTTTATAACATAAGACTTTAAATACATGTACAGTAAGCTCTAAGTAAATAAAACATTAAAATATAAACTTTAAGATATTTTGATTCTCTCTTAATATCATTTTTTTTATATAATTAAGTATTAATTCAAGAAATTATATCACAAATGTTTTTCAACTTTTAGTTATAATATACTAGCGGGAAAAAAACTGTGCATTACTAAATACATGAACATGAATAGATGATAAAAATTACAATGTACTAATTGTTATTTTTTTTTCTTGTAATACTATTAACTAATGTATTTACAACATTTCATAATTCATTAACGTTAACGTCAAACAACGTGAATTTAAGAATACTCGAAAGACCCTGGTATTAAAACTTGAATTAACAAAGTTAATAACGTGTGTGACCATCATTTGCATTTACACATTCTTGACAACTGCGCCTCACTGATGACACTAAAGTGTTCAGATATGCTTGGGGGATGTTGTTCCAGATGTTGATTATGACCTGACCTAAATCAGCCAATGCCACTGGCTGAATTGGCAAACGACGTAGACGTCGTTCAATTTCATCCCAAACGTGCTCGATCGGCGACAAATTGGTGAAAACAGCTAGCCAAGGCAAGACATCGACATGCTGATGAACTAAAACGTTCCTGACTATACGTGCAACTTGTGGCCTTGTGTTATCTTGTTTAAGAGTGATGTGATTTTGCTGTCCCTGTAATAAAGGGTATCAAATACCGCTGAATAATTTCGTCCCGATAACGCATGCCGGTGAGATTTCCATTAACAATTTGTAGAGGGGTCCTTCCACGTGCTGTGATTCCACCCTACACCATAACGCTACCTCCATCGAATTGTCGTCGTTTCACAACACAAGTGTCCTGGTACCGCTTCCCTATGCGACGATACACTCTACAACGACTGTCACTGCTATCCAAATGAAATCTGGACTCTTCCATGAACAGAACATTTGCCCAGTCCTGTAGTCTGAATCTGCACCACTCTAATCTAGCGAGACGATGACGTTGAAGCAGTACTGGGTGCACAGCTGGACGTCTTGGTCTGATGTTGCGCTCGCGAAGACGATAACGCACAGTTCTAGGACTGATTGGTCGAGGTCCAGGAATGCTTCTTGTAGTCAAACTTGCTGTCGGGAACAGACTTCTCAGGTGCACAAGTCTAATTTGGCTATCCTGTCGACGCAATGTCACGCGAGGACGCTCAGAAAAAGTCGATCCCGAGTGTTATCAGATTGTTGAAAACGTGTCCATAATGATTGGATGGTGTTCCGATGAACTCCAAAGTGTCCTGCAACGATATTTTGTGCCATTAAGAAAAAATAATTGTGACAGACAGAGGTTCAGACAGAATATGATTTTTCAGAAATATTTAACAAAAAAATTATTTATTTCACAAAGAGTATATGACTTTTTGTTTGTTTTTTTTTATCAGCAAATGACTACAATTAATATTCCATTTGATGCTCAACAATACCTCGCCCCTTACTTATTCTTTCAAACATTCATGTACATATTAAGAAGTTATGTAAAATCCTTTTGCTAAAATTCTTTTGCCTTAAAGACAGACTGGCCAATGTCCATCTATACAGTTTTCATATATAACCATTTTTAAAAATCTCCCTCATTTTCCATTTTAAAAGACGAATTGTAACACAATACAATGAACAGCACTTACATGTTCTCTCAAAAGACAAACCAATAGCTAAGCATACGAGGGTTGTCCCAAAAAGTCGTAGACAATGTTAATAACTTTTTTAACACGCAACCAAGACTAACCGAATTTTGCATAGACATAATACATGCAATGTTGTTTAAAATTGTGAAATCTAAAATATATATCTTTCATATTAATTATACTGGGACGATTTATATGGAGGCCGATATGGTCTGTCGGCGCACGACCAAAATTCGGAATAATTGACGCATATAACTATTACATTTTTTTTATTTCTTTGGTACTATGTAAAAGAATTGAACTAAAATTTAAATCACTGAAATCAGAATCAAAATCTTAATAACATGTCAAAATTTCATTTAAATAGCATTAGAAACAGACGACTGGTGGCACGATTTTCAAAGTGTTGTTCGAATTAAGATTGATGAAAATGACGTCGTCGAACGCATACCCGGCGCACGGAAATGTAATAAATTGTTTTTGGTATGTTTTATATTCATCAGAGACGGGGGAAAAGAGTACAGAAAGAACATTACACGCTATATTTTAATAGAAAAGTTGTTTTTAATAGTATGAGATTCAAAGTTAGTTTTTCCTCTATCGAAAAAAAAATAATTATTGCCTGTAAAGGAGAGTACTGATTGTTTAACGCAGACATTTAGGAACGTTCTGGGCCAAGAACGTCGTCAAACAAGGTGTATTCTCTGCTGCTTAAAATGTAAGGTGATCTTTCAACTAATTTAATTTTGAATAAAATATGAATCTGCTGAAGAAAACGGACAGTATTGAATTTCAATTATTCCCTTAGTCAATTGTGGTTTATCACTATAAAAATATTCATTTGGATGTTAATAGCCTCATGTGAAGCAGAAAAAGGAACCATAACGTTATGAGAGACGCAAATTACGCTTGCTTTCGTGCGCCGATGTACACTTACATGGTTTCTTTACTTTTTCATAGTTTTCTTATTAAATGTGGTATCGTCATGAAACTTGAAATTCATGATCATAAAATGCTACTCCTTGCTATGACAAGATAAGAAATTTCATTTAGCAACGAGAAAATAAACTGTGTTCTCTGTCTACGACTTTTTGGGACAACCCTCGTACACGGACCTCAAAAACATCAGAGATAGGATCAGGTTCCACAAAATGGGAAACATCCTCCGCCGACAGGCAACACCCATCGCGTACCTCTTGTCATGATCGGGAAATTAGGAATAAAAAGTAGACATTTCAGAAAATAAATAATGGTCTAATAATTTGATTGTTCTTTCTGACAAGGTAATTATATCGATTTAAGAATTTGCGAAATTTTAACTTTATTTGAGACTGTTGTTATCCGTGTTTCATCGACTTACTTTTCAGTAGCTTGCACTGTTTTAGAAATTGTTCTTAAGTAGATAATAATTTTGCGCATCAAATTTGAATCAACAGGATACATGTACCATATGCAGATGATAATGGTATATGGCAACATAAATAATTTAATATAAGGATAGATAAATTGAAGCCATCGTGTTTATGATTTACATTGGTTTGGGGTATTTAAAATGTCTATTTTACGTAAATAACTTACTCTGAAACAGAAATGTAATGCTTTAGTTTCTTTTATCTGAAGTTTAAACGATAAATCGAATAAAAATAAAAATAAATTTGGATTACACACATCTCTCGATATATCTCTTTAATTGAAAGCCAGAACATGAAACTTTTTTTTCATGTAGAAGTTTTTTTAAATAGAATTTTTAATGAATATGAAGTCTGTTAAAACAGGAGCAATTGGTAACCATGGAAATCCCGAAAGATTGTTGGAAGATTAAGACTATACCTCAAAAAATTACAAAGATATATAACAGAAATTCAACCATCTATTAACTTTTATCATAATGGAGTACCTTTGTGAACATGCAATAAGAATATATTTAACAAGAAAATTTTGCAAATAACCAAGGACAAGATAGGTAAATTTACGACTCGTATATGCTTTCTCTCTCTCTCTCTCTCTCTCTCTCTCTCTCTCTCTCTTCAAGAAAATAATAGTCATATATTTTGCAAAAATCAATCCATTCAAACGGTAGTTTTAAGGTGAATTCGGTTTAAAAGTTCTTAAAGTTCTTTTCAAACATTTCGATCCCTTAAAAGTGCCTGTGGTGGCGGTCGAGTTCGGCGCCGAGGTCCATTTACAAAAAGAAATCCACCAATCCTTCCTCCCAGACCATCGGTTCTGTCACTAAGTCTTCCGGTCCCTGTAAATAATCACACAAATCATACAGAAACATGTAAAAGGATTGTACGAATTGATGACATGCCTCACGTTATTAGGCTATCAATTTTATCAATAGATCAAAGGATTTTTGTGTAACTTTTAATCGTAAGCGCTGATATTTTGCGCTTGGTAACTTTTTCTGCTAGTACATTTAGAGCCTATAATCGTTATAATGGCTACTGATAATCTTTTTTCATTGAATAATGTATTCGAAAGTTGACACATTCCTTAGCCTTTGACAGACAAATTGGTGAATCAAAATATTGTTATAATAGGGAATAACCAATACAATGATGACTTTAATCTTCCACAATATATAGCTAGAGAAACATATAAATCAGAATCATTTGAGTAATCATTTTGATGTTTTTAGAACAATGTTCAAAGGCGACATAGAGCTTTGACACGGTAAAGCCAATTCGTTATATCTTGAAATTCAGCCATATCATCACTAAAATTAAGTTCAAACAATTTAAAAACCGTAGTTACAAATATGTTCTGAACAAAATAATGATTTGAAAATATTTAGATTAATTTTGATATAAGACATAGCATGAATATATTTCGCTTTACCTTGTTGTCTTGCACTCTGAATCGGATTACTATGACTCCAAGTGGCAGTCAGAATCAGCATTAATAATAGGAAAATCTTCCGATTTATTTCCATCTCTCCTTTCTTTAAAAAAATATTCTGCTGGCAGAGGTTTTTAATGTATATTTTGAATAATGTTAAAGCATATACATGTATGGCGATCCAGGAAGAATAAGAAGCGGGAAAATTTTGCTATGGTGATATACAACCCTAACAAGTTAAGTGTTGACTGCATCATGACTCATCTTCTCGTTATCTTTTCTTTTTTTTTTTACTTGAATGTACACTCAAAACATGAACTTGTAAATAGATGATCAATACAACCCAATACAACCACATCTTAATTTGAAATAATTATTTCCCTACTGTCTTTCACTGAGTTTTTTTAATATATACGTAACTATGTAATCTTTTTTAAATCCTAATTTTATTGTTGTTCTGACTTTACGTATCTTATTAATATGTAAAACATGTATTTATTAATATGATTTTACTTAGTTTTTTAATTGTTAAAATTCATACATGCAGAATCGGTTCAAAAAAAGAAACTATGTTGATAGACTATGCATAAAACTGTATCTACAAATTCTTTAACTTATAAGTTCTCTCTCTCTCTCTCTCTCTCTCTCTCTCTCTCTCTCTCGTTGTATTTCACCATTCTTTACTTGAAAATTAACAAAAATATCTTAATTGACACCCCCCATAAAAGCAGACATACGAATTTGGTGTTTCTTACAGATAATTATTTGTGCAAAGTGTCTATTTTAGTATTTGTATTATTTTCTTTGAAGTGCAAAAAAATGGCACTTTCCTTTGTAATATATCTTTATCCTACAGTATACAGCTTATGTTACGGTATTTTGAGTTACTTAAAAATACCTAGATGGTAAGTTATACTTTAATTTGACAATGAAATCAATGTAAGTTACATACAAGTAAAAAAAATTAAAGAGTTTGCACACAATAAATCCACAGTCGGCTCCCTGTTATAATTTTTCTCACGTTTAAACAATTAAGAAAAGAACACTCTTACACTTTTGACTCTCTTCGATGTAGACAAAACATTTATAATAACAGGAAAAAAAATAACTTAACACTGAATAAAAACATATTTACTTCAAAACCAATAGTGAGAGTTAGGCTCTTAAGAATTTCCGAAAGATTCAACTAATTACACTATGCACTTAAAAACTTCAGTATGTATCATTTCTTGGGTCAAGGTCCTGCATAACAAGGAGAAGGAGTTATTGTGACAAACATAAAAACCTGACATATCAAGTACATGTATACTGTTTCTAAGTCTGTGTACTCAATGTTTTTTATTAAACTTGAGTACTCTGAGACTTAAATCGTTTTGTTTTTATTACTGAATCATTTTATCCGTGTACTTAATGCATTTTAAGACTTACTTTTTCTTAATGATAAATAAAATGGTAAAAATAATTAAACAACTCGCTTGAAAAGTGGGAGGGTAAATAGCGGTGGGGATATCAATCCGCCTGTACGTCTGTCCGCCCGTCTGTCTGTCCTTAAAAACCGAGGTCCCGTGTCGTATATAGTAGGTGCTGACACAAAAAAGATCCCTCCCTGCTCAATGGCAATAAGTGCCGAGTGAAGATAGTACAAAATGATCGGGCAGCTCTCCACCGGTTAAAGGAGGCGTCTCCATGTGAGTGATCATGAAAAATTCTCGAGAGGGACGTTACATGTAAACAACATACAACCAATTAATCAATGACTCTAACTCCCCTGCATAGGTATAAATTCGGCGTCTCCACATGTGTTTGCGTGTTTGTTTTTATATTTCTCTACAGAATAAACAACAAATAAAAACAAAAATAATTCACCAGATAAGCGTTAAACAACAAACAAAGTAATCAAGGACTTCTAAAAACAAATTTGTAATTGCTAAAAAGATTCTATTTTGAACGGATAATTTCTTTAAATATTGCTTAAAATATGATGAAATTGTAATCCATATTCATCACTAATTTTTTCTTTGTCAATGCTTTTCACCACAGATCATATCCCTCATAACCTTGCATGGACCTTAAGACATATCTGAAATGTTCTAACATCATGTATTTCCAGGCCACATAATGATGACCACATGTATTTTTTCTTAAGAATAGGGAACAAATTTGTTGAAGTGAAAAAAATCTAGATTCTTTTAACAAATTACAATCTAGACAAAACAAAATAAAATTGTTTTAAATTCATCTTTGGAAGGCAATGTTTTTTCAGTAACTGTTGTAATTTTTAATGAGAGTAATATTTGTATTTGTATTTAACATATTTGATCTTTTTACATACATGTTTTTGATCATAACAGTATGTGGGTTTTTTTTAGAATCTGAATTCATTTGGTTTTTACCCAGAAAATATGATATTGATTATATTCCCATGGGTAAATCTATTAATTACCCTTCGATTTTGATTTTGGTGAATCGAAATGACATGTATAAGAACGGTGCTTGGGAGATACCGGTATTCTGTAATAATTAAATAAGTTTTGCCAACATGGCAAATGAGCACTTTTTTCGTTTAAATTGTTCTCTTAATTCAATTTCAATGAATTCTGCACAATAATCAACAAATGTTTTGGAACCTTGAACATATTTCGACATTATTTCGGACGATTTAAACCTTCCAATATGTTATTTTAATATTCGTTTTGATTCCTTATATGCTTTAGTTATGTAAAAAAAAAATGCGGCTATTGTATCATGCTTTTCCTTTTAGAGCCATGTCCGTGAGGTGTTTTTTTCCGTCTTTTTACTAGGCCTATAATAACTAGTGCTAATTGTAACGGGGACCGTAACAGATGTTCCCCAAACGCTCCCCAACTCCCTTTTGGTGCCATTTATTCCCTGTAAGCTTCATTAAACAAGCTCTATGCATCTGAGATTTTAACAACATTAACAAAGAAGTGTACAAAAATCATATAAACTTTAGCATTTCACGCGTGCACATGTGAATGCATTTGCGTCATGACCATTTCATCTTGTCTACACAATCTATATTTTTAATATACTGAATATTAAAGAATTTAATCCAAAATTATTAAAATAAATACGCTCATTCAAGAATATGTTTGATTTTACTCATTTCACGTGCACGCACGTGCATACATGAGCATGGTGACCATACCTTCTTGTAGAAGTCCATTACATCTATCTATGTTCTAAATTCCACCCCGTTTGGGTGAAAACTAAGGGAGTTATAGCTGTTTAAAGTTTCAGCCAATCAGATTGCAGCACATGTACACGCACGTGTATGCATGTGCATGATGACCATACCTACTTGTAGAAGTCCATTATATCTATCTATATTCCAAATCCCATCCTGTTCGGTTGAAAACCAAGGGAGTTATAGCTGTTTAAAGTTTCAGCCAATCAGATTGCAGCGCACGTGTATGCACGTGTTTTCATGATAATTGCTTTATTTCATGTTGCAGGATATCCTAATGCATGGCTATGTTCAAAATTTCAAAGGATTTGGTCAAAAAACAAGAAAGATATTGAGACTTTAGTTGCAGCCAATCAGAGCGAAGTGCACGTGCATGCACGTGAGATCTTGCTATTTTCACCATGTCGTCATGTCTATACTACTAATATATCCTCACATTATGAGTTTCAAAGCATTTCATCTAAAAATAGAA
>PRKT01000081.1:420054-463923 GCA_003671525.1 Saccostrea glomerata | reverse complement strand
CATGGAGGAGTGAGCATACCCTGCCCAACGGTCACTCCCACTGTGTTCTCCTTGACATATGATATACTTTCAAAATGCATCTTCATCCTCAAGGCTCATGCAGGTAATCAACTTACCTGTAGTACAATTATAGGCCTACAATGTATAGACTATATACAGACATATATTTAAAATCAGTTTTCTTTTTCAATAAACAGTGTTGCCATGATTATTAAAAAAAATCGTTAAAATACTTTCTAAAACCAACACCTCCTACAGTTATGGTCTGATCATAGCGCTTGCCCCAAAGTGTCACACTGTAAAACATATTACTACTGTTTGATATTTCCATACAAGTAGACCTCACTGATGGATAGTTTTCGATTGACTTAAAGTTACCTCCCGTTGGTCGCCATATCGGAGGTCCACTCAGTGAGTTTTCCTCTTTGTCTTACCAAGTTTAAGAAAATATAGCATAAATATTTGGTGGAAAATCTTTATTAAATAATTTTTTTTAAATGAAGGAGGCTTCCAAAAATTTATATACTTCAGAAAAATAATGATTCCTAATTCAAAATCGCAAATATAAAAAGTTAAAATTGGTTGAACAATGAAGGAATATGAGCATTTGGACCTCCAGTATGGCGGCCAACAGGAGGAAACTTTGGCTAAATTTAGGTCAATCGAAAACTATCTATACCTAATTCTGATTTGGGGGTTTTAATTTAGATCAAGATAGTTGCCATGGTTACTAAAAGCAGAACCATGCCAAGCTACTCTCCCGAATTCTGCCCGCACATAGAACCCTGTGAACTGTTACTCATACTAATGGCAAGTGTCTTAATGTCATATAAAACATTAAACAATTCTAATGGTGAAAATTCCAATATCCTTAGAATAAGTAATCTTTCAGCTTTATTTTGCATTTATCTCTGAGCAATCACTCTCATATCAGTGCAGTAATTCTGCTTGTCAATGATTGCATGTAGTCTGTACCATTTTGACAAGTATTTTCTGCAATTCCAATTTTTTCAAGTGATGACTATTGTCTGATAAAATTCATACTGTATACGTATGTAATGTCTTACATGTCCAAAAGATTCAATTGTTTTTAATATTGGAAAGGTTAGAGAAGTTTGTTTGATATATTTTGTAAGGAAAAATTCGGCTTATCTTTGAAAATCAATTGAGAGATCTTGTAAATAGCTGAGGAATTTAACAGGTAGTTTAAATGGTAGGTTTTTGTTTTTTTAACTGTCATTTGAGGAAAATCATAATTTAATACATAATGTAAAGTTTATTAAGCATAGTTTTTTATGGAAAATTAGTCAAAATGGTTGTACATGTATTTTATCATCAGAAATTATAAATTTAGATAAAGTGAACTAAATCAAAACTGCAAACAAACTTCTTTAGCTTTTAAAAATGTTGTTTAAAATTTAGACATATTAAATCTTGGTAAAATGAATAACAGATTGGGTACATGTAATTTATGAAGAATTTGTTTATTTAGGTGAGTGTGGTCCTGTATGTCATTTCTATTGCAAAGAGAGGAACACTTTCGAACAAAAGGACAAAGACAAAACTGTTGCAACAGAGGGATACCAGCACAGAGAAAAGGGACCAGCACACAACAGCACAGCATAAAATTATTACAAGCATGGATTGTGAAAAGTTCAGTCGCTTACTCCAGTCTGAAAATTTGGGAGAATTCGCAGATTCTCTGTTTAAGACAGATGATTGTCAAAGCAAGGATGAGGATGCTTCTAAGAATTCACCAAAACCAAGAATGGAGACCTTTAGACTCAAAGGGAAATGTAAACAAACACAAACCTTGTCAGAGATGACTGACCAGCAGTTAGAGCAGTACAAGCATTCACCAGAGACAGAGCTGGCAGATCTAGTATGTAGTGCCTGTAAAACAGACAACTTCTCAGACCTCAAGGATTATCTAGAGGTATTTACACACCTATGTATAATTATTTCAGATTTAAAATTCCCTATCCTACCTTGATTGCAAAAAAATTAGATTTTGAAAAATTCAGGGCCAGAAGGGCTATTAACAACAGTTACAAGGACTGTTTGCTGTGGGTGGCATTGGAGCTCTTTGGATCTTTCAATATTTCTTTTTTGGAGAGCTTTACAGTTCTGCAGCTTTAATGCTTTACATGTATAAGGCAACTTTTAAAGATGGGGGTGATATATTGTGGCCTGACTGTTGTGGCATTCTATTTTGTAAGCTGTGATTATGGTAATATATAATTTTATAAGTTGTGGCTATATTTTAAAGGGTATGTTGATTTATTTTTAGGTTGTGGTAGCCGTGGACCCCTCAGTGATCAATGAGACAGACAGTGCAGGGATGACAGCCCTCCATTTTGCAGTGTCCTGTAAACATGTAAGGATTTCTAGGCATTCAAATGTCAGTGAATAACTATGTAAGATAAAGTGCAGTTTATGATGATGTAATCTCCTAGTTATTTGGTATCCCTCCTAAATTCCCCTTTAAGGGAGTAAATTCCAGATCCCCTCTTACTTTTTAAATGTCCCTTTCTGTTTCAATTGTTATAGGGACGACCTTTAAAAGTATGGTTTGTTAATATCAATGCTTTGCAAAAATTGATGTGAGAACTGATAATCTCAATTGCAAGTTATTCCCCTATGTAGTAATTAGTATCATTAAAAGTTATCATACTTTATCTATTTATTGAAATTCATGATTGTGAAAACATTAAATGCTGGTACTTAATTGATGCAATTGCACTAGATGCTTATTTGTATATTAAGTCATTTTTTGTGCTGCCTACTGAATATCCCACTTCTTGAATTGTAAAAATCTGGGCATCCTTTGAATTTAATACAAAAATGCATTATGTAAGGCATGTTTTTGTTATAAGCTATTAAGTAGTAATTGATGTACTGTAGCTGTATGTAGTAAGCATGCTGATGAAATACGGTGCTGATATAAGAGTCCCTGATGGACTTGGGTTCACTCCCTTGTTTCTTACCACAGGTATATATCGTTAATTGCGTCGTTTTTGTTAATTGCATGATTACTTTTTTTTCAGATTTCTTAACACAAATTTTTACTAGTGTTTTTTCTTCTTCCAAGTTTTTGGATATGTATGGTTTATCTAATTTCAACCCTAAAAAGCACCCTGTTCAAGACCTGATCAATTGAGGATAAAAGTTCAAAATAAAAGGTCTAACTTTTTATTTGAAAATCTTGGTTTTGATTCAACTTTTTTTTTTTAAATTGCATTTTATTTATGTGTATGATTTTCAAATGTACAGTGATGAAAATTAATTTTGCTTTTATTTAAAAAATAATTTCAAACAGTGAATAAATTAAGGAAATGTTACTTATTAAAAGACTTAAGGCTAGTAAATATTAAATATTTATGAATAATATGTTTACTATATGCACTGGATTTAAAAGTCTAGTCCATAGTAAACATATTTGAATCATCTTAAATTTTTTTTTACAGTTCTTCAGTTATCTTTAAAGCAGTTTTGTACTAGTTTGTTTCAGGGATTTGATTTTTATGCCAAAAGTTGGTTGCTGCAGTAAAAGCACCCAAGTTACTAATTTTACTTTGTTAAACAAGTTTTATGCATTTTTTTTTTGTTTCATGAGGTTATGTTTATAGTTTCATTAGTACTAACAGTTAATAGGTGAAGGGAACTTTAAGTATTCCAGCTTTGACAAAATTCCCCAGAAACTTTGTAATGTGTACTTAAGTGTTTTTAACTTATTCTAAGCATAAAAAAGTATGTATACAGTGTTTAATAAATTAAACTTTTGAATTAAATTTGCATTTTGAAGTTTTTCTGGGTTTTTACATTTTTTCAACAGAGGAAACACTCTACACATATAGTATTAAATGTATGAATATATAACTGCACAAGAAAATAATTTGCCCACATCAAAATTGAAAAATGCTCACATAAAAGATTAGGTTTGATGTGTATATATCACAGAACTAAAGAAGTTGTATACAGTGCTCATCAATTTTTATTAGCAAGAGCAGATAAGTGGTCTAAGGTCTTTCTTCAATTTATTCCAATTTATATTTGAAGGGCGATATCCATGTGAAAAAGTAAGCGAGTTTCTGCTAAAGGGCTGTGAAGTTTCCGATGTTAACCACCAGACCAAAACTGGGGCCACTCCCCTCCACGGGGCTGCTTTACAGGGAAATCTGGGTCAGTATCCCTCTGGTATGATAGCTGATCTCATGTGTAGGTTAAATGAGAAGAATGTATAATTGAGTGTAATACCCGGTAATATGATGTATTGTCACTGAATGGGTTTGTATCTTGATGATATGAAAGCCACTCTCATGTTTTGGTTAAATGAAAATGGAAGTGTGATACATGTATCACCATTGAAAAATATTTCCACAGAATGGAACTTCAAATTAATTGAAATACATTTACTCATACTAGACATATTACAGTAAAACTTGTTTTTAACAAAGTCACTTGGACCTATGAAATTACTATGCTATATCCATAATTGTATTGGAATTCCCATGGGTACAAATTGCGCTCCGTTATTAGCAGACTTATTTTTGTATTCATATGAAGCAGAAATTATGCAAAATCTTATGCGTGAAAAGAAGAAAACACTTGCTGTGGCCTTCAACTCGACATTTAGATATATCGACGACGTATTGTCAATTAATAATGATAATTTCCATTCCTACGTCGATACGATATATCCTGGTGAGCTTGAGATAAAAGATACCACAGAGTCTGACACTTCTGCTTCATATTTGGATATTTTACTTGAAAAAGACACTAATGGTAATCTAACAACCAAGCTATATGATAAACATGATGAATTTTTTATATCGTCAACTTTCCTTACTTATGCAGCAATATACCTTCATCACCTGCATACGGAGTATATATATCTCAGTTGATTCGATACGCAAGAGCATGCTCTACGTATGAACGATCTCTTAAACGAGGTAAATTATTGACAAGCAAGTTGATGAAACAAGAATATCAACAGTCTCGTTTAAAGTCATCATTTCGTAAGTTCTATGGTCGATACAATGACCTTGTCAGCAAATACAATTTATCATTGAGTCAAATGCTGACTGACATTTTTCATTCCAATTGTTAGTCCATTATTTATAGACTGAATTGACGACGGATTTTTTCCGTTATTTCCTGATCATGACAACGAGCACACGGCGGGTGTGACCGTTCAGCAGGGGATGCTCACTCCTCCATGGCACCTGATCCCACCTCTGATGTTTCGGAGGTCCGTGTTTGCTCTGCTCTTATCTTGTATATTGTTTAATGGACTTTGAGATTGAATACTGTTCGTTATCTCCATATCCTTCTCGTTATATTCGTAAAAGGAATTTGTTAAATTCATTTAGCTCAGAATCCAAGATAAATTTGCTATATCCGTGAATTCGCAATATCCATGGTTTTACTAATTGAGTTTTACTGTATCATTGTGTAAATGATTTTAAGAACCTTGTGATAACAAGTTACATGATTTCAGTCAATGTTTCAATTTATCACTGATTCTTAATATGAAAATAAATTGTGATATCAGGCTGTATCAAGTTGCTGCTGGAACATGGAGCAGATCCCAAACTGGAAGATGAAGATGGCACCACAGCCCTGGAACTGGCCAAAGACAGTGCAACAAAAGCAGTCCTACACATGTACCTAATCCAGTCAGATATCAAACGGGATACTGTCGGTAAGTCAGTCACTCCTACACATGTACCTAATCCAGTCAGATATCAAACGGGATACTGTCGGTAAGTCGGTCACTCCTACACATGTACTTAATCCAGTCAGATATCAAACGGGATACTGTTTTTAAGAACACATGTTACAAATCCAGTCAGATATCAAACGGGATACAGTCAGTAAGTACACAAGTACCTAATCCAATCAGATATCAAATGAGATACAGTCGACAAGTACTGATGTACCTAATCCAGTCAGATATCAAATGGGATACTAATGGTAAGTCGGTCACTCCTACACATGTACCTAATCCAGTCAGATATCAAACGGGATACTGTCAGTAAGAACGCATGTACCTAATCCAGTAAGATATTTAATGGGATACTGTCAGTAAGAACTCTAGCTCTTAACCAAGTCAGATATCAAACAGGATACTGTTGGTAGGAACTCATACATTTAATCAAGTGCGATATAAAACAGAATACTGTTAGTAAGAACACATGCACTTTATCTAGTCAGATATCAAACAGGATTCTGTTGGTAGGAACTCATAGTCTTTATCCAGTCAGATATCAAACAGGATACTGTGAGTAAGAACTCTAGCTCTTAACCCATTCAGAAATCAAACAGGATACTGTTGTGTATGTAAGAACTTGTGCAATTAATCTAGTCAGATATCAAAGACAGATTCTGTTGATAAGAACTCAAGCAATTAACATGCTTAATCAAGACAGATATCAAATGGGATACTTGTAAGAAGTCATGCACTTCAATCTTCATTTTCTAAGATTATCAATTAGCACACTATTTGGTAGAAATAATGCACTTCATCCAATTAGATATCAATTGGGAAATCATTTTCAAGATAAGAGTTCTGCACTTCATCCATGCAGTTAAAATACTTAGTTGTCTTTGTTAAAGAATTGAGTGAATTGAGAAAAGGTTTCATTCTGCAAATATTTATTCCCGGACAAATTAAAGTTTGTTCAAGGTTGTATGTCTGTATATGTAAAAACAGTAAAAGTTTGGTTCTTTCAATCCTTGCATATTTCAGTTACCTTAATTTTTAACCTGTAACATGATAAATACAGTAAAATGTATTGATACTGTCAAATTTTGTTGAAGATGCTGTATGTGTGCAATGTAAACAGATTCCAAAGGAAGGTCTGAAGCGCTGTGGGGCATGTCATGTGACCATGTACTGCGGCAAGGCGTGTCAGGTTAGACACTGGCGGGAGGGCGGACACAAAAGGAATTGTCCAGGTCAGTCAAAGTCGGATGATAGTCCAGGTCAGTCAAAGTCTGATAAAAATGAAAAAAAAAGTTCATAACAGCAGGAAGTAAGTGGGGGGATGGGACATTGCTGTATTAAATACTTGTAGTTAATTCATTGTGAGTCTGTTCACTGTAACTGTGTTTCACTAATCAGCTTTCTTTGCTCTCTAGTCAGTACAATATATTTGAAGCCGAGTGTTAATGTATTTTACAATGTAAGCTTGGTGTATTCTAGGCTGTAAAGATACATGTACGTACTGTATATGATATAAATACATGTACTCATTTTTTGGACAGGATCAGTGATTGCCAGACCATTTCGCGTGGGGGAGGACCCAAGCCAAAACTGTGTCCAGGTGTCATTCTACAGGGTCATGGGGTCAAACAAACCAAATGTCAAGGTCTTCAAAAGGACAGCAAAGGATGCTATCCAGAAAATGAAATTCATAGAGAAGAAGAGATTTGTGGTCAAAGTTCAGCTGCCTTTAAATGCAGTGGGTAAGGCAAAATTTTGTTTTACAGTGAAAATAATGCAGAATTACACTTTAAATTTTGATTTAACAAAGTTTGAATTCCTCCACTACATTTATTTAGTATTTAAAATAAAATCCTTTCTAGATTTCAGTATTTTTTAAGCTGTTTTTATTATACTAGAAAATGACCCAGACCTATAATTTTGTAGCAGTAGTTGCTAAACAAAATTTTAATTAATATCTTTGTAATTCACAGTATTTGAAGTTACCAATGGCATGCCTGCAATCAGTTGTTGTTAAAGAACTTCCTTTTCAAGTTTCATTAGACCATTTTAGTAAATATATTTTGATGATGACTCGGTATCAAAAATCAATCACAAAATTAACTTGTTTGTAAGATTTTGAATCTGTTCGTCATAGAATATTTTAAAGCATATTATTGCAGGTGTACTTTGATCCATTTAAAATAAAATGTCTTGAACTTTGAGTAGGTAGCTAGAGAGTGACGCACAAAAGGGAAAATAGACAAATGTAGAATTCTTGCATGACACGTTTAAATTTTGTTCAATTTCCAAAAGTATTAGGTTTCAAAAAATTTTAGTTCTCAGAACCTTAAAGTTCTATTTTTATGGAAAAAATAAAAGTAGAAATAATTTCATTATGCCCCATCCGAAAATATTGCAAAATACCCTGGTACTTCTTCCTCCCTATAAGGCCCTATTGTACGTGTGTGCAGAAAAGTTGTATAAGTTTCCATAGTTACCATGGTCTAAAGTATCGATGAATGAATGTAAGTAGGCCAAATATTTTGATGAAATCTTTTTAAAAAGTTGTTTGAACATATTTGTCACCTTTGCATGCTCCAGTTAAATGTTGTTTACAAGTTTGAGCTAAAGATTAAAGTGATGTGACCTTGACATACATAAAACAACAAAACCATAGATACAACCTTTGTTTTTCCGGCACTTATATTGTGCAGTCTTTTCTTGCAGTTTTATTTTCATATCTTAGCTATATACTCATAATTTTCATAAGTCTTCCTCTGTATGCCACAGATATCTTAAAAGAAAGACATGATTTTGACTGATTGTGTCCTTTTAATAGGAATGAAAAATGTCATGGAAGATTGAAGGTGGAATATGCTGCAATAATATGATTTTGATAATCTAACACTTTGCTTCAAATTTTTGCAAAAATACCTGTTGCATTTATGCAGATTATCACATAAGCAAACAGTTTTATCACATAATAGAACCAAAAAATAAGTTAATAAAATCATACAAACTTAGTGCGACTTTTTCAGGTAACAGTGAGATGATGGTTTACAATGCCGACAGAACTGTTGAAGGATATGTATATCCTAATGAACCAGGTATATCTAATACTGTGCATTTATTAGAGATTCTAATTGAGACATTGATTTTTTACACCAAATTTTACACAAATGTTGACTTAATTAAGAGATACATCTAAATATATGTGACACCTTGATGAGATTTACATTAAAATTTACTCTTTGTTAACAAGACAAAATTTTCATGAATTATGGTACTTTTCTTTATATAATCTGTTGGAATTAGTGGAATACTAATATATACATGAGAATGATATTTTTATGAGCACACTATCTATCCTAATTATGCAAATGAACTTTTTGCAAATAAAAATGTATTAATTTACATACAGTATTCTACTTACAATTTTAATTACATATGTAACACAATTCTCATCTTAAATTAAAATGAAGACAGTAACTATGAAGACATCAAAATATAGTGAAACTTAATATGTAGACTATAATCTTGAACTTATGGAGTTCACTGATTCAATGTAAAAGTTGTACAAGAGCTGTTTAATTATGTAAATAATGTTTTTGTTTAATTAGAATTGATATTGGAATATGTAGAGTTCATATGACTACAATATCATCAGAATTATGTTGGTTGGTCTTTTTATTAATTAAAAGTCATTTTTTACCAATTTCATATACTACAGGGTATTTAAACCTGCAGAAAAAGATTCAGGTAGATGGATATCGCGGAATTAAGGCGTTTTTCTGGGCAGAACTGACAGATAAAAATGACGGAACCTTCCGCATCTTTGGTGGGAAATGTGCTCCCTACCAGACTTGGTGAAATAATGACTAAGAGATAGACAAATATTAAAACTTGTATTACTAATAATTAGGCTTCAGCTAAAGGTGATCTGCTGCATGTTCACAGTGTTATGTGTCAATTTTGGAGGTCAAAATTAGTAGTGAAACTATAGTGATTAAGAATGAAAACAAAAATTAGTAGTGACTTAGAAGGAAAGTAATCATTCATTGTACTAAAGTTATGGTATTTAGTTACCGGGATTATAATCCTTTTCACCTAATAGTAAAAGATCTTGAGTTAAATGAAAATAAAAATTAAATTGTTGTGCAATTGAAAAGAAGCTTGATATAATTTAAAAAGAATGTGACTTAAGTTTGAATGATGCATATTTTTTGAAAATTATTTTTGAATAGTGCAAAGTAGCAGTTTGTAGAGCAGTGCTTTATTTTTTACTCTGATTTTTTTTATTTATTTCTATTACAAAGTTCTAGATTATATCTTTTTATGGTTATTTATAAGAATCATTTATTATGTGTCACTATATTGTATTTTTTTTTTGGCATCATCATTTGTAATGTTTTTGATGATTGTTGATTTTTTTTTTTCTATATATAATAAAAAAAAAAAGATTTGTTAATACAAAATAGCCCATAAATAATGGGTATATGGCTTACCAAAGTTTTATTTTTTTAATGCAGAATTGAATTCTCTGAGTGTGTGTTTCTTCCCATTTTCTAAGATAATACTTAATAAAGTCTTGTTGCAAAAATATTGAGTTTGAATCTACTTTTTTGTTTAGAGTTAACAGTCAATTGTTCTGGTATACATGTACAGTGAAAACAGTCTAATCCGACACCTGAGTAATCAGAAACATGTTAATTCCGACGTTTAATTTCTTTCCCATTCAACTATTTTCCATGTTTTTAACACTGAGCAATCTGACACACTGTCTATTCCAACACAAAATTTGTCTCCTAGAGCATGTCGGATTAGACAGGTTTCACTGTATAACAATAAAGTTTGTGTTCTGATGACAATTAGGCCCTGCATCCAAATGTTTGCTCTAGATTTGAGGAGAAGGAGTTGTTCCTTACGTTGTGAATTTGAATCCTACATCAGGATGTTAAGACTGGTCCTTTGGATCAAACTAAATGAACTTAGGTCCCATGTGTCACAGTCGGTGCTTGCTTGAAAAAAAAATCCCTCACTGATCAAAGGCACTTGGTCTAAATTTTTAAATTTGCAGCTCTCCATTGCATGTCTCCATATGAGTGAAAAATTCTTATGAGGAACATCAAACAACAAAGTGTGAGTTTCCAATGATTATTATTGTGTTTATAAGTGTTTAAAGGTCAAGTACAAAACAAAACCAAATACTATAGCTTGGTTGAATTGTTTGTAAAGTCTGCACACTGTCAGTAGAAAACTTGAGGTTATCACCTTGTTTAATACTTGTTAATATATGACTTGATAAGAACTGATTATACTTCGGTTATTGCAGTGTTTTACAAAATCTATAAACAGCTTATTATCAAAGTATAATCTAACTTTCATAAGTGGAAAAAATGCATCTATTGACTGATACATGTAACAAACAGTCCATATGTAAACTAGGGAAATGATAATCTTTAGTTTAGAGAATCTGAGGTCAAGGTAAGTCAAATTTAGACAATAACCTTGAACTGCTTGACCCCTAGAGGGATTCCTCTAATAAAATAATTCCAATGCTATGAATTTTGACTCCTTTTATTTTTGAAGGGTCATATTTTCAGAGTTGATAAGATTCAATCAAGCCTCTGCCTGTATGAATTTTAAAGGCGGATTCCGCCTGGAATTTGGGTGGAATTGAGCAGGAATTGGCAAATTCCGGGCGTACTTGAGGCGGAGACGGGATTTTCAAAGAGTTACGCCTCAGTAGAAGAGACGTCTTACAGGCGTCATTTGTAATTTCCGGGCGTCAATTGGCAAGTTCAGATTTTCCGGGCGTAAAATGGCAGGAAAATAGAAACAAAAATTACGCCTGGAACTTTCAGGAGAAGTAAAAGCCTCTGATTGGTCAATTTAATTATCAATTAAGGGTCATTTCAGATAGGAGGTTAAGTTTGAATTTGATCATGAAGGAGGGAGTTTAGTGTGAGTGAAACAGGAAATGCAGATATCTCAATGTTAAGGCTTTTACACTTCTTGAGGATGACACAGTGTCTGCTGGTAGGTGTGATCATGAATATCTAGTACCTATTTGAGTAAATTTGATTATGATTATGTACAATGATGGTTGACCCTAAAATTACTTTAGATATTTGAATTTGTCCTTGCACACATTCTGAGAAATATCTGTCTGATAGAGGCTGTAGTGAGAATCTAACTGTAAACTGCTGAGTAAATAAAGAATTGTATTCAGTCAGTAACTAAAATGTTTCAATATAATTATTGAAGTGATAAAATGTACAGGTATTGTAAAAAAGTTTAATTCTAAATACACAATCATGTTTTAGTGTCCCTAATACACAAAATTCATGTTATTTTTCTATACTTGTTAATGATATATGTTAATGACCTGTCATTATGTTTTCTTACTGTTCAAAAAGCTAAATTTTAAGCTTTAACATTGTAAATCATAATCTGAATGTTTTTCTTTGTTAACATGGTAAATATATAGGTTTTTAGGTCACATAGTATTATATAATACTAAGGACATTCCAGGCGTAATTCTATTCCAGGCGTCATTTTAGTTTCCAGGCGTAAATTTTTTTTACGGGCGTCATTTATTTTTCCGGGCGTAGCTCATTTGCGTTTTTCGCCTCAAATTCCTGCCCATTTACGCTTGGTTTCCGCCTAAGTTACGCCCGGAACCTGTGTATCACCATATATGTAGAGAGACAAATTGACGTCTCTCCAAGTACGCCTCAATTCCCCCTATATTCCAGGCGGAACATTTCGTACAGGGGTCCTCTCAAACTTTGCCTCAGGAAAATGATACCATCTCTTGAAACCAGTATTGTTGTAAATCCTGATATTATAGAAGATATTATAACACTTTTTGTGATACCTAAGTTTTCACATTTTATTAGTGTCATTTAAAGAGTCAAAGGGAAACAAAATTTTGAAGCACTAGAGTTGTCAGCTGTGTATTTCCCTGTTCATGTTTCCATAGTCACTCGGGTATTTACAAAACAGACATACACTCTTTTTATCTAAAATAAAAATTAAAAAACAAATTAAACTAAATATATGTCCAAAGGACATGTATGACCCGCAAAGTGTTACATGAAAATTTGTTTTGGTGTATGAAATTTGATGAGAATATTTTGAACAGTTTCTTTAAAATTGAAATTGAAATCTAAAAAATGGATGACCAAGATTTGTATAATGCAAGTTTATTGTAAACATGAATATACCATCTTAAATGGCTTCTTTAAAACTAAGCTAAATACAAAACAAAGAGAGGGGAAGACAAGGTCACGGGAAAGTGCAAGGTGAAAAGTTTTTGATGCAGTTGAATAGCGCTCACTGAAACGTATCAGCATATTATGTTTGATAAAAATATCTTGAATGGTTTACATGTACTTAAAACTGAGCTAAACACAAAAAGAGGTCAAGGTTAAAGAAAAGACTGAGGTCAAATATGTTGATGTATTTGAAAAGCTTACATCAGTATCTATTAGCATATGAAGTTTGATAAAAAAATATCATGAATGGTTTACTGTATCAAAAACTTAGATAAACACTAATTTTAAAAAGTGAGGTCAAGGCCAAAAGAAAAGTCCAGAACATAAAATATTGGAGTAATTGATATCTCTCATCAGTATGTATCAGCTTATAACGTTTGATAAAATTATCTTGAATTGTTTATTCAAATCTGATCTAGACACTTATTTAAGAAAAAAGAGGTCAAGGTCAAAAGAAAAGTCAAGTTTAAAAATTTGAATGCTGTAGAAAAGCTAACATTAGAATGTATCAGCATGTGAAGTTTGATTACAGTTACTTCAATGGTATTCTTTAAAACTAAGCTAAATAGTATTTTTTTATGGTAACTTTCGCACACATTCGCTAAAATTTTTATGCTCATTGAAGAAAGGTGAGGGCAAAATCAAAAGAAAGATCAAAGTAAAAAATGTTGATGCAGTTGAAAGCTTACAACAATATGTTTCAACATATGAAGCTTGATAACACTATCTTAAATGGTATCTTCAAAAATTGAGCTAAAATCTTATTTAAGAAAAGTGAGGTCAAGGTCAAAGGGAAAGTCAAGGTTAAAAATGTTGATGTAGATGACACAATTTAGAAAAAAAGAGGTCATGGTCAAAAGAAAAGTCAAGTTTAAAAATTTGATGCTGTAGAATAGCTAACATTAGAATGTATCAGCACATTTCTATTCAAAGTTAGGAAGATAGGTTCCTCATATATAATTTTCCCTACAATTTATATTTGAAGAATCGCTAAAAAAAAACAAAATGTGTTTTAAAACATTATATGCCCCTTTATGGCAGCTTCTGGTGTAGGTCAGAGATTCTACAATGCAAGACTAATTCCAAGTTCAAAAGATCAAGGAATACACATATGAAATATATGAAAGCCAATTAGCACCAACTGTTCAAAAGCTATGGTCTAGGTTCAGGGTTCAATTTTTTTCAAAAGTAAGTCAAACTCCAAGCTCATCGTCAAAGGGCAGAGATTAATCATCTCCAAAGGAAAGGTCTTGTCACGAAGAATACACATATAATATGAAAGCCCAAGCACCAACCGTTCAAAATAATGATTAAAATTTAAGAATTTTCAAAATTAGGAGTGTGAAAAATAAAACACTATAGAATCAACCTTTCAAAGTTATGACCAAGGTTACAAGTTTTTCAAAAGTAGATCATCGTAAAAAGGTAGAAATTGTTACTCAAGGGATGTCAACGTAAACATATAAAAAAAATTGTTAGTACATGTACATGTACTCAAGGGAAGTTTTAGTCATAAGAAATCAATCTATGAAATATGAAAGCCTTAGCAATAAGTGTTCAAAAACTAATGGCCAAGGTTATCTTTTTCAAATGTAGGTCAACTTCAAGGTCAAAGTGTCGATGCCATGAGAAGATCTTGTAACGTGCATGGAACACACTAGAAAAGCCCAACACCAACTGTTCAAAAATGATCTCAAAGGTGCCATCCAACCTTAATCAGTTATTAACGTGGATAAGTGCGGTTTTTATCAGATTTCAGCTCACCTCACTTGGGGGAGCTTACATTAAACCATCAGCGTCAGCATCCAAGATAAATGTTTTTGCCATGTAGGCACTTGGGGTATGGACCACCCCCACCTACCCACCCCCTTTCCATTTTTTTTCTTTTTTTAAATCTGGGGTCGAATCACCTTTTTCCTATTCTTCTATTCTAATATGCGAATAATGTAACTCTTTTGTCTCTATAAGCTGTTTTTAAATATATCGTTCTCGACTGATACATATAAAGAGAGCTCTATATTTAAAAACAGCTTATACATTGTTATAGAGACAAAAGAGTTACGAAAACGATACATTTAAAAACAGCTTATGAAACAAAAGAGTTACATTATTGATAACATATAGTGCATATTAGAATAGAAAAAAGGAAAAATTAAAGTGACTCGACCCCAGATTTAAAAAGAAAAAAAAATTAAAAAGGGGGTGTGTGGTCCATACCCCAAGTGCCTGTGGATTCGGTAAGCAAAACATATTCTAAGTAAACTGTCAATTAAGTTGATGTTACAAGACTTTCAACAATGTTGTTTAAAGAAATTTTTCATCTAACGATAACATTATTTGCAAATAAAATTTAACGTATATGGTCATATTTTTTTACCAGTTGTAAGTCCATCATTTAATGAAAGAATAATTACTCTAGTTCTGATTGTGAATAACTCCATATAACTGATCAATACAGAGAGCTCACGATGGATCCATGTGACCGGTCGACAGGGGGTACTTACTGTGCAAAGGCACCTGATCCCAACTCTTAAACTGTGTTTCAAGGGATTGTTGTTTTTGACTGATTGACTGAGGTTTTTTTTCAGTGTTCTCGATTCCTTTGCTTCATCTTTTTAATGAAATTATTCTGGATCATGTTTGTTATCTTCATAAACATGTCAATCCTATAAATTAATCTTGCAAAATTATAAGAAGACTGCTATAAGGCACGATCGCATTTAAACGTCAAAATATCATTGATATTTAACAGCTGTTCAAAAAACCTCTAAATTCAACACTTGTAATTTATTTATACAAAATTTTATTCACAAATTAAAGTGAATGGAATTGGGCAGCAGGCAAATTCTGTTTTAGTCCTCTCCCAAAATATATACCCAGGTGTTAAGGCTGTATTCAAGGGATCGCTGTCTAGTTATTGGAGTATGCCAGGGCATCAACGATAATTGGTAAAGTGGGTTAATTTGCATAAATTAAAAAAAAAAGTAAATTTAGATTTTCAATTTCAATAGTCTCCACTCACTGAGGTCAAACACAAAGAAAACCTTCCGAGATTTACATGCATAGTAGGCCTCTAACTCCAGGCCTATCGCTTAGCAAAATCTATACATTCCGGTAGAATTATCAAGAAATCAACTCAACTATAACTTTCAAAGAGTTACCACAGGAAAAAATAGAAATCAAAATATTGCTAAATGTCTGCTAATAATGGATATAGCTACCCATGTAACAGCAATTCGATATACACATGTATCTCCAAAATCTACTTACAATGTAGATATTGTCAATCAGAAAGTCGTGCATCTTTTTACAATGATCAGATAATAATTTTGCAAATGACGAATGGCAATCAAGGTAATTATATTTATGTCTCTCACTATTTCCTAAATACAAACAGCTCACCGCAGCTTTGTTTTGCTCAGAATTCTATTTCAATTACGACAGGACAAATATCTGTGAGAATGAAAATGTCATTTATTCAATAGTAAATGACGAAAAATTAAGTTTTACAAACAAGGGGGGAAATCAGCAAAAAACAAAACAAACATTTTGCACGCACATATAAATATATACATTTTACAAGATATGAACACATACGTTCTGATTTCCCCCATAGAAAATAGTTCACAAAGAAAACTTTAGTTTTGATTAGATACAACATAAACTTTATAAAAAATTACATACGGCTTACAAAAAGCAAAAGATGGCGACAAATACGGCCTTAAGTTTTACAAACAAGGGGGGAAATCAGCAAAAAACAAAACAAACATTTCGCACGCACATATAAATATATACATTTTACAAGATATGAACACATACGTTCTGATTTCCCCCATAGAAAATAGGTCACAAAGAAAACTTTAGTTTTGATTAGATACAACATAAACTTTATAAAAAATTACATACGGCTTACAATATGAGTAAGTAATTAAAAATAAGATAATAATAGGCACACTCGTGACTGTCATTTAACTGCTTGTCGGAGTTTTCTTTTAATAAAAAAAAAAAGAAAAATCTTCTGTTGGGAATACGTGCATCAAGTTGTTAAGGTTTAAATATTTATATCTACTGAATATTATCGCCTTTATTAAGCCTATTATCCCCTCGCATTGGGGTTGGATGGGTATAGTAACACTCTTGTATGGGGGATAGCTCTTGTTTGTGAGTTACTTTGTTCTTGTGTGCCCAATAGAAGTAACTTTATTACTATCTTCCGCTTTTGCAAAGGCGAGGGGACATTAAATCTCATTCGTCTGTCAGTCTGTACAGGTCATGTAGTTCTGCCCGTCCGTCACAAAAACTTTAACCTAGGTCATATCTTTTGAATGAGAAGAGATAGGGCTTTCATTTTACACATATGGAGGGATCAACCTATAGACTTTATTGACCCCTTGACCTTGAGGTTTGACCTCCTTTTCGAAAGTTTAAACATTACTATATATGAACATGATGAACTGACCATAACTTTTGAATGAAAAAAGATAGGGCTTTCATATCAAAAAGTATATTACCTGTGACAAGACCTTTCTAAATACATCATGACTTTTGATCACGTGACCTTGACCTTGAAGTTTGACCTACTTTTAAAAAAATTATAACCTTGGTCATATCTTTTGAATGAGAAGAGATAGGGCTTTCATATTAAACATGTATATATATATTACTTGTGACAAGACCTTTCTAAAAACACTATGATTTTTTACCCGTGACCTTCAACTTGAAGTTTGACTTTCTTTTCAAAAATTTAAACATTTCTTTGAATTGGCATTAACTTTTGAATGAGAAGAGAAAGGGCTTTCATATAAAGGTCATACGCAACGTAGTTTGAGCTTTATTGGGTTCTTCTCTGGAGTTGAAGAGCTCCACTAAATAAAAGACCCGTGTGCAATACTTATAATGTTTATATATATGGATTTGTACACCTCTTCTATAGCAAATTTTGATGAAAAAAAATCTGGAATTTATGTTTTGTAATTTTTGTACATTTTTCTTTGAATAAGGCAAAATTTTTCATAATTTGATATCTTTTCAAAACCCATGGTAACACATGCTGATTTTTTGTCTAAGAACATGTAATGGTATTAAAAGTTTAAATTTAGAATATCTTGAAAAGTAATCAGTAGGTAAGGTACCTTGCGTATGTCCTTAAAATGTTTATAACCTCTGAGAGAACTTTCCAAATACACTTTTATTTTTGACCTCGTGACGGTGACCTTAAGGTTTGACCTATTTTCAAAAACTTTAACCTTGGTCATGAGAAGAGATAGAGTTTACATATTAAACCTGTGTATTGTCTGTGATATGACCTTAAAGTTTCTAAATACACTAAAATTTTTGATCATGTGACCTTGACATGAATTTTTCAAATACATGTACGGTACATTTTTCCTAATAACTTTTGATCGAGAAGAGATATGGCTTTAATATTTGATATGTGCATTACCTGTGACAAGTTATTTCCGAGCATGCTATGATTTCTGACCCCTTGACCTTGACGATTGACCTTATTTAAAAAAAAATCAACTTTGGTGATAACTTCTGAAGGACATATGATAGGGCGTTCATATTTGACACCTTATGTCATAAAAGAATAACATCGATACATGTGTCTCACATACAAAGACAGCGAAAGTGGCGGACCACAGTTTTGTTCAACATCCCTAATCAAGCCACCTGTATAGATCTCTTGAACAGCGGCTCCTCCATTAATGGCATACTTATCAGTAATACAATATTTAACTTTTTAAAATTTTGTATGTGTTTTTATAACTGGAAGTGTAAATTGACACTTGTGAATTAAACAGCCATGATAACTATTGACAGGATTTCCTTGTCTTTCTATGTCAAAACAATACAACCTAATTTTTTCCACGCATTTCATGGCGAAAACGAGTATCATTCGTCCGTTAGTCCCTTTGTCACAAAAACTTTCAACCTTAATCATAAAATTAGAATGAGATAAAAATATTAAGGCCTTCATATTTTACATACATGTACGTTACCTTTGACAAGATTTTTCTAAATATACTATGAATTTTTGGCTCAGTGACTTTGACCTTCAAGTAGAGAATTGAAAGAACTTTCATGTTTAACATGTAAAATTCCTGTGACAAAACCTTTCAAAATTTACCTTGACCTTTGGTCCCTTGACCTTGATCTTAAAGTTTGACTAAGTTTCAAAATTTTCATTGACTATAACTTTTGAATGAGAGAAGATAGAAGATTCATATTTGACTGTGCATTAACTGAGACTAACTGGTTTCCAAAATGCTAAGATTTTTTATCAAGTGACCTTGACCTTGAAAAAAAAACAAAAACATTGTTTAAACCTTTTGAATGACAGAAGAAAGGGCAAGTGCATTAACTGTGTCAAGAAGTTTCCAAATGCTATGATAATATTTAACACCATTAATACTTTGACATTCAAAGTTTGAACTAACTTTCAACAATTTTATCATATTGCTGCAAACTTTAATTTTAAGGTAGAAGATAGACCACTTGAGTTATGCTCAAATGGAAAACTTTCACTTCTGAAATAGTATAGATATCGATTCTTTTAGCCATGAACATTTTGAAACGAAGTTGCCATGTTCTGACTTGATTGAAAATCATCAAGTTGTACTAGAGATAAAGTTGAAATTTTATATATAATCAAAAAGACAGAAAAAGGGGTGGGAAAGAGTCACCTTATAAACTCAAGATTATCTACATAAAATCATATTCAACTAATTAAGAAGAACTTAACACAATGCATGCTAAGGAAAATACATGTACATCTTTATATTTAGTAGGTTGTGACTACATTTGTATTTGGCAATCCACATAGGTTAAAAGTGCATGGATGGTCTGTAAATTAGCATGATTAGGGCATTGTGTGGTGTATTTCTTATTCTAAGGAAAATAATTGCACATGCTTGCTTTAGCAATTTGTGGTTAAAAAGCAGTAAAAAAAAAAAGAAGATTTTTTGCACTGAAGTACATGTACTAGGTTCTTTTGTAATTTAATATTTCAGTAAATTAACTGTCAGCTCTCTGAATATGGGTCTTTTTGGTATCCATTTTTTTTTTATTAAAATACTTTGTAAATGATTCATTTTGTGTGCCCTCAGATTATTTAAGAAAACAAAATGTCACACCTATGAAAACAGTTTTCATTGCTCAAATTAGGAAAATGAAGAAAGAAAATTACAAATCTATAGATTACTTCTTCCAAATCTCCCTTTTTCAACATACGTGTATGATGCCAATTCAGGGATCAAGAATTTATTTCATCCTATTATTAAGAATCGCAAAGTTTTGCAGACAAAAAGCAATTAATTGCATGTGCATAAACTATTGGTTAAGGGAAAGAAGGGGACATAATTTGGATTTTTTTTTCAAACCTTTATTTTTTGCGAGTGATGTCCCTGAAACAGTTATCACACACGCGGACTGGTTTTTTAGCCAGCGCGAGCCTCGCTTCTTTGGATGAGCAATCATTACAGAATATATTTCCACAGTTTCTACAGTGATGCTAAAGAATATACAGAAAAGAAGAAACAATTACCAACACTTCAATGAATTTTATATCACAAAACTTTGCATTCATTCTGCATAGTATAAAATATAAACTTGTATGAAATAAAAAATATCATATTATGTGACAAACATAATAGATGAATTACACGCTTAGTTTGGACTTTCAGTAAAGCGTGGCATCTCGACATTGCCTAATTAGCTTCTGAAATTTACACAGCTTCTTTTCACTGTTGAAATATACATATGATAGAAATGCGGCCGAGTATCAACTGGTGTAATGAATAGCCAATTAAAAGTTCTCTCACGGCACAGAGGTGGAACATAAGTCGTCTCATCGTTATAAACAACAATTTTAAGTTCCTGATGTTATTAATTTCGTAACCAATGAGAATCTACTAGTATTTGCCATCACGTAGCGCCGAGAAAGTCACGCCCTACTGAAAGTCCAAAGTAAGGGTAAAATCGTCCTATTTTTGCATAAATATTTTTTTGTTAATGGACACCAGTTTCAGTAAAATAATTCTGGACAACCTGTTATAATGCAGTTTGGAATGTATTAAGCACCATAAAGATATATAGTAAAACAATATTCTAACATACATAAACATAGGCAAGAAAAGTTTTCAGATCTTGATTCATTTTTTGCTTGATAAAAAAACAACCAATGACACTCTCTTCCTAAAATGCAAAAACATTAATGTAAAATAATTTCTAAACATCTTACATCCACAAATCATATTCATTTTAAAATAGTCTTAACAGGTTTAAAAAGTATTATTATGCATTTTGTTTCATTCTCTAATAAATATCATTTAGCATGATTTTAAAACCTGATGTGTAAGGTAAAATTCATAAAAAAAAAATATTTCTCTACTATCAAATATATTCAATTTGAATAGATATGCTAAGTTCTGAAATTTAAAAAACTATCTTCAGTTCCTTCAATGCTCTAGGATATAATAATACTTAAATAAAATAACAGTATGCAATGTTATCATACAATAAATGCTGCCTATGTATATATCATAACATTATTGGGGATATATAATTATAATTGATATATCCTCAGCAAATTACAAAATTTCAAATAAAAAATTTTAAATCTTTAATACAATTATTATCATCTTTTGCCAATTTCAATAAAACAATTGTCACACACTCGTACGGGTTTTTTAGACGACACGATTTTGGCCTCTCGTGAAGAACATTCATTACAAAAAATGTTTCCGCAGTTCCGGCAATGATGCTGAAATCAAAGAATACTATACATTTAGGTTTTTTTCAAAAATTGTCATTTTACAAAAAACAGGAACCTCATCACTGGGATCCTACAAGAAATCTACAGCAAATTCTCTAAAATAAATTTGCCTAATTTGAAGGCATAGTGAAATAAAGGAAATTTTGATTAAGCATCAGGAAGGGACAAGGAAAAAGCTTTACATATACATTTACTGCTAGAAATGGGAATTAATGCTGTGGGCATAATACACAATAGTAATAAGTTCTGGGGCGGATTTATATGAAGAAATGCGTGTGTGTAATGAACAACTGACTTACCCTTCTGATCGTGACAGAGAATCCTTTATTACACCCCATACACTCCTTCACATCGCTATCATCAGCCCACTTCCTACTGCTCACCTTTGTAGTGGTGATCTGTTACACACAAAAAATCAAAAAATGCAAAGGTAACTTTCCTTCATATTTTTTTTTTCAATTTTGTCATTTGCACAAGGTCATACATCATATTAAGATTTACAGAAAAAGAAATGAAATCTCACTGAGTAACACTGGTTATATTTAGATCAGAATGAATATATACGTACTATACTTTTCTCATGTTTAATTATTTTGCTACACTTCCCCGTAAGAATATTTGACTGTAGACTAGAAGACTTCTGAGAGTAGTTTTATATGTAAACTATTGGACAATAATACAATTTAAGACCCCATTAAACTGGTACCTGAAGTGACTGGTTCTCTCTCCCAAGTTCCTGTAAAGCTGCCTGTGTATCGTCTAGTTTGCGTTTCAGATCTGTTGACTTCTGCCGTAATTTTTCACATTCTTCTTCACTTGTTAAACACCTGTATTATATAAATGAACTGTTAAGTTTCTTGTTTTGTGGCAATAGGTAACAATGACACAATACTCCTCAAAACACCACTTCAAGCATCTTTGTCCCTCTCTACATCTGATAACATAGTTACAATTATGTTCATATTTTATTAAAATTTCACATTAACTCAGGGATTTTTGGTTTTCTGTTGCTGTCTCGAAATATATTTTTTCATCATTTTTATTCATTCATTCATCAACAAAATGAAAGAAAAAGTGAGCAAGCTCACATATCCTATGCTCCCCCAAAACTCAAAGTGCTGAAAATCCTGTTAAAAATAAAGGATTTGGAATTTCCTGGTAATATGCACATCTGCACATTGTGTCCTAAATATCTGCAAAGTTTGACGAAATACTGTACAGCAGTTTAAGAGGAGTTGTGCTGACAAACTGTTCATCTCTATATTCAAGATATGGCCAAAAAATTTAAGTTGGAAAGTGTGAAAATTTCCGGAAAAAATAAAGGAATCGGAATTTGCTGGTAATATGCACATCTATGCATTGTGTCCTAAATATCTGCAAAGTTTGATGAAATTCTGTTCAGCGGTTTATGAGGAGTTGCGCTGACAAAAAAACAGAACTGACGGACTGACTGACTAACAGACACTCGGACTGACGGATGGGTCAAAAACATTATACCTCCAGCAACTTGTTGCGTGGGGTATATTAAGCTTTATGCTTTTAATTCTCTTCAAAAATAATATCTACAGATACTTTACATGTATTACACAATTGTTTATTTTCTGCTTTTAAATCCTACGAAAAATCCTCGGAGCTCTAAATTATAAATACTAAACTAGATAATAGATTACATAGTCCACAATGTTAAATATTCTGAGTGCATATAGACATCATTTTAAATAAAAATGTACCTCAATAATAATGACATTACATGAATTCAAAATTCTAAATATCAACCAGGCAGAACGTTAACCTGATGGCTCACCTTTCAAGTAAAATTCTTCTTTCATCATTGTTATTTTCTAATTTGGCTTCCATCTCTGCAAAATTAAAAGTCTAAAGTACCATATTTGTTTTAAATGTATTTTCAATCCAACAACTAATCCAGTTCCTCTGTTCTTAAAAATCATCTTTCTTGAGAAATGAGGTATACAAGGACCACATTTCTCTACTCCGAAATCTGAATTAATCACAGAAGTAAACATTAAGTTAACTTATTAGGGTTATCCCATTTGAGTTGATCAATCAGTTGACTCACCTTGTTTCTTCCCTTTGGGTTGATCATTGAGTTAACTTACCAAGTTTCTCCCCTATGAGTTGATCATTGACTTAACTTACCAAGTTTCTCCCTCTCTGAGTTGATCATTGAGTTAACTTACCAAGTTTCTCCCTCTCTGAGTTGATCATTGAGTTAACTTACCAAGTTTCTCCCTATGAGTGGATCATTGACTTAACTTACCAAGTTTCTCCCTCTCTGAGTTTATCATTGACTTAACTTACCAAGTTTCTCCCTCTCTGAGTTGATCATTGAGTTAACTTACCAAGTTTCTCCCTCTCTGAGTTGATCATTGAGTTAACTTACCAATTTTCTCCCTCTTATTTGATCATTGACTTAACTTACTAAGTTTCTCTCCTCTTATTTGATTGCTGAGTGACTCACCTAGTTTCTCCCCTCTGAGTTGATTTTTGAGTTGACTCACCTAGTTTCTCCCCTCTGAGCTGATCGTTGATTTTGTTCGCTTCCTCGTAAGCTGTCTGAGTGGACACAAGATCTCCTCGTATAGTGGTCAAGTTCTCATTTAGAACTGACATCTGAACTTCGAACTTTGCCCTTTCTTCATCCGCTTGTCTCTGAATGGCCTCACGCTCTTGTTCAGCAGCAGTCTAATGAAAACAGATCAATGTCAACAACTGAATATTATCAAATACTGTAGATCACTAAAATTTCGCGACACCTTATTTTCGCGAGATAGTCAATGACTCTATATTAGCGAGACAAAATTTTCACGAATTGTTGTTTTTTCTCTGTATAATCATAAGGAATACCTTTAAAAACGAGAATGAAATTTTTGCGAGCTCATTGTCTCGCATAATTACGCGAAAATTAAGTTCTCGCGAATAAAACGTGATTTACAGTAATAAACCAAATTTTTATCACACCTTTTTTTTTTGTCACACCTTTTTTTTTCAAGATAGTCATTTCATATTCATTAGTAAAATAAAACAGTCATGAATTCTGTAAAGTTTCTGAAAAGAAACTATAATCTAGACACAACCGAATCCAAGTTTAGTGAAATAGAGGACACTCTGGATTAGATGACATTTGAAACAATTCAATTTACTGAAAGGAACTTAAAGCTTACATCATAAAGGGAAAGATTTCAGAATACACAACACTGGGATTAGACAAGTTTCACTGTATATAATTACCAGGGGATAGAATATTTCTAACTAGACACACTTGAAAAGAGCATTAAAAAAAAATCATGTTGTTTCAACTGTTATTTTGTAAGATTTATGTAATTGAGAGAAACTAATTACTGTATACGACATTATTTTCATTTTTTTGGGGTGGGGGGGGGGTGTTAAGAGTGTGCCTGTGTGTGTGTATTTATGGGGGGAGAGGGGAATCAAAATTGAAATAATTTCTTGTTTGTTTTAAACATGTTTTCATTCAATGCTTGACAATGGTTAAGGAATTTGTAAACTTTATTTGAACTAGCTTGCCATTACAGAGGAAATAACACCTTTTTTTGGAGAATATAACATGTAGCAATTCATCTTCTGTCTGTTATAAGGAAATGTTTTAAGGCACGTAAAGATAATTAACTGATCTAATTCACTGTAATCTGATAATTGTTTGAAATAGTTAATGGTTTAATAATGATCAACTTGTCCATTTTTTATGTCATCTGAATGGCCAACTTTCAGTTAACAAGTACAATGTACATGTATGTGGGTGTTGATCATTATTATAGAATTAAAAAGTTTTATATATTACCTATTTTATTTTTAGTAGCGATGTCAAAATATTAATTTTCCTTAGTCGAACATTCGACTGCATTATTCGACCGATAGTCGACTATTCGGAGCATTTATAGTTTTTTTTATAGCACAGAGTTTTTGAAAGCTTATTAATTAAAATAAATTGGACAATTGAAATGAATGGGAAAATGGAATTGTAAATACACACATCCACACCTCCGATGAAAATGTTAAACTGTTTGTTCAATTAATGATTGCCCAAGCTATATATCAAAATGTCTTTTATGTAAGATTATTATTTTAATAATTATCGAACTTTAAAACTTCACGACTTTGCAAATATTGTGTGTTCCTAAGCATTTGAAATTCCTAAAATATCAAGATGTCTTTTAAGTAAGATTATTGTTTTAATAATTATCGAACTTTAAAACTTCATGACTTTGCAAATATTGTGTGTTAATTCCTAAGCATTTGAAATTCCTAGAGTTTATAAATATAATTGTTACAAGTCAATTAAATAATTTTCAAAGTCCAGTATAGCGTTTCATAATTTACCACGTACAATAAAAAAAAACCCCAGTGATCAAGGAATACCAGTAATTATCGCGGTATTTAATTACTGTATTTTCCATAATTATGTACAATGTGGAAAATTGTTTATATACTGTGACTGTACTTGAGCTCTTATTCCTGTGCTCGGTGATTTTTACTCAAAATACCGACACAATATTTACATTTTTCTGTAAAAATCATGAATTAATTTTAAATTTAATTCATTTGCAATGACGTCATTTCAAACATATGATGTCATTGCAAATGAAAATATTCAGTGCTTTGAAGTCAGCATGCATCACCCTGTTTTAGAACTTCATTAAATATATTACTCTGTCAAAGTTTGATTTTGGGGTCAAATATTGAATATTACCGAATAAAGTCCTTTCAGCAATTTTTATTTTAATATAATCTAAATGTAAACAATCTGATGGACTTATACAAACAGAAGATACAGATTTATTTAATACTATAAGTATTTTACCCTAGATATCGCAAAACCTCCAATACATGTATCTTGAAGCCTTTTCTCAGCCCCATTGATTAGGAGATAACACGATTTGACTCACAGGCGCTTGACGTTTTTAACCTTTCTCTTTATAAATAAAAAATTTCCCTACTATGCCTGTGATTTGACTGTACTTTTCTAAACCATATAGCGGGTTTTCTTGGTGGGTGTAAAATTTGGCATTTTGTCTGCTCAGAGGTATGCAATTAATTTTGGTGTAATTTATTTTAGCGGAAACAGGGTTTCAGCTTTTTGCAGAGGAATACTTAGAAGAGTAATGACTATTTTTGCGATTAAAATTTTAGCGATTACCATCAAAACACCAAAATAAGCCAAAATTAGCACCCCACTTAAATAACCCACTATAAGGTATCTCTTAAGTTTGGTGCAAGGAAAATCATTTCCATATACAGAGTTATAGTTCTTTACCAGTTTAGTGTGCAGTTTGGTGCTTTCTTCTCGTAAGGTCTGTTGTGTGTTTCTGGATGCCTCTAATTCCTCTTTTTGTTTTGACTTCACCTAAAATTAATTTTATTAAAAAAACTTCAAACCAGAAGGGCTCTTGTACACAATTTATTCTCTTGGTCATATTTTATATATTTACCGGTATATATATATATGCAGTATGTAAAAAACATGAATATTTACTGTTAATACATGTGATAACAAGTTTCTGAAAGACTTAATTTTAGCAGGATATAATTAATCAATGGGCTATTTTAAAGATAAAAATTCGCAATGAAAATTTTGAATATTGATTTCGTCACATTTACATCTGACCAGTTTTATTGTAATCAATTTTCAATGCATTTCATTCATCTTTCATTTTTACCTTTTATGGTAAAAACACTCATACCTGTTCTAGTTGTTGGTTAAGATCTTTAATTTGATTGGATAGTTCAAGTTTCTGGCTAATAAGGAGTTCTTTAGCCTCTTCAAGACTTTTAACTTCCTGATAATAAGATTAGTTAATACATTAAAATTAACCTGGTTATAAATATATAAAAAAAAAAAAGCCCACATGAATGTAGGCAATGATGGCCTATTTCACTCTTCATCAGATCAGCTCCTTTGGTGTCTTACATGTAAGACCTAAAATACTGAATTCCAGTCACATGTCAAACATACATGCCTTTGTTTTAAAAGATGAAAGATTTATTAGTAATATATCCTGTTCACATGGAGAGTTCAATTCGATATACTGTATACTGGGAAATTTTTCGCCCCCGTTTTATTTTCACCCCTTTCACCCTCTTCTTCATGGGGCAAATTTAAAACAGAACGAATTAAAATTACATGTACACAGCATAATTGGTTTAATGGAACTATGACTGGGCGAATTTAAAACAGGGCAAAATTATTTGGAAGTGCAAAAGGGCGAAAATAACACGGGGTGAAAATAACCCTGTATACAGTATTTACATTTCAATGTCTTTGTCCGAGATAAAATTACAAATAGTTAATGTATTTCATTTCTAGTACATAAATGTACTGGTTCATCATTCATCAATAGGCACGGTTAAGAAAAAAATACATGCGGAAGGGGGGGGGGGGACAAAAAGAGATAGAAGCGGGGCTTGTAGCACGTGAATTTGTGGAATCTAGGGCATGTAAATATAAGGAATAACTGTCAGATTTTTTTTTGTTTCATGAAGATGATCAATCAATTGGCTTGCATGATAATTTTATGCATAATGCCTTCAGCAAGCCACTCAATTGATCACATAGTGAAACCAAGTCAAAGTCAAGAGGCCCATGGGTGACATTGCTCACCTGAGCACTCAGGCTGTAAGAAAACAAGAGGCCCAAGGGCCACATCGCTCACCTGAGCACATCTACTAGGAAAAAGCACAGATCAGATCAAACTGAAAGTTTACTGGGGGAGGGGGGGGGCTTGAATTTTAACCCTCCTGGGTGTTATGATTTGAACAATGTACAATCTACACTACCTGAGGATGATTCCATATAAATAGAAAAATATCACTAATCATGGCTTTGAAGTACTTGAAAAGAAGATTTTAAAAGGTTTCCCTATATATCCTTATGTACAAATTTGGTCAGCCGTTTTGGGCCCAAAACTAGCCCCAGAGGTCATGAATTGAACAAGCTTGAATCTTCACTAACTGAGGATGATTCCACATAAGTTTTGTCTTTCCTGGCCCAAAGGTTCTTGAGAAGAAGATTTTTAAAAGTTTTTCCTATATATTCCTATGTAAAACTTTGGTCAGCCATTTTGGCCCCATCCTAGCCCCGGGGGTCATGATTTAAGCAAACTTGAATCTACAATACCTGAGGATGATTCCACATGAACTTCATCTTTCCTGGCATAGTGGTTCTTGAGAAGAAGATTTTTAAAGATTTTTTCTATATATTCCTATGTAAAACTTTGGTCGGCCATTCTGGCCCCACCCTAGCCCCGGGGGTCATGATTTGAACAAACTTGAATCTACACTAGCTGAGGATGATTCCACATGAGTTTCATCTTTCCTGGCCCAGTGGTTCTTAAGAAGAAGATTTTTAAAGACTTTTCCTATATATTCCTATGTAAAACTTTGGTCGGCCATTTTGGCCCCACCCTAGCCCCGGGGGTCATGATTTGAATAAACTTGAATCTACACTACCTGAGGATGATTCCACATGGGTTTCATCTTTCCTGGCCCAGTGGTTCTTAAGAAGAAGATTTTTTAAAAATGCCATTAATTTTTAACAAATTTATGATTATCTCCACTTGGAAAAGGGCATGGCCCTTCATTTGAACAAACTTGAATCCCCTTCACCCAAGGATACTTTGTGCCAAGTTTGATTGAAATCGGCCCAGTGGTTCTTGAGAAGAAGATGAAAATGTGAAAAGTTTACGACAACAACGACAACGACGACAACGACAGACGACGGACAAATTTTGATCAGAAAAGCTCACTTGAGCCTTCGGCTCAGGTGAGCTAAAAACTTGAATCTACACTACCTGAGAATGCTTCCATATAAATATGACTAATAATTGTTTGTTTTTAAAGCTTTTTCCTATATATTCCTATGTAAAACTTTGATTGTCCATTGTGGCCCCCTCCTATCCCTGGAGTCATTATTTGAACAAACTTGAATCTACACTACCTGAGGATGTTTCCATTTAAATATAACCAATCATGGCTTCGTTGTTCTTGAGAATAAGATTTTTAAAGATTTTTCCTGTATATTCCTATGTACATGTACATGTAAAACAGATCGTTCATTGTAGCCCCACCCTACCCAGGGGGTAATGATTTGAACAAACTTGATTCTACCCAAATGCTTCCACATGAGTTTCATCTTTTCTGCCCGAGTGATTCTTGAGAAGAAGATTTTTTTAAAAGATGCCGTTAATTTTTCTCTAAAACATAATTATTTTCCCTTGGAAGAGGGCGTGGCCCTTCATTCGAACAAACTTGAATCCCCTTCATCCAAGGATACTTTGTGGCAATTAAGTTAAGTTAAGTTGAAATTGGCTCTTGAGAAGAAGATAAAAATGTGAAAAGTTTACAGCAACAGGGAAAACAAAGACAGAAAACAGACAAATTTTGGTCAGAAATTTTAGCTCTCTTGAGCCTTTGGCTCAAGTGAGCTAACAAACGATGTGTTTTAAACATGGATATCATATATGCATGACCCCTTCAATTATATGATGATGTTAAAAATTTAACTTTCTTAAATGTCAAAATATGCAGAAATGATCAGTTTCAAATTATCAAATCAATTTCATAATTACGTAAATGTACTGAAAATGATATTAATTTTTGTTGTTCTTTTGAACTTTTAAAATTTATTTTTTCTTCCTTCAGTTGAGAAACATCATGTTCCATTCATTTGAATAATTAAACTTTATAATTACAACAGTAAAGTTTTTATTTGAAATTAAGTTTTTCTTCAACTAGATATTATTTTATTGGTTCTGCATGTTAGATATATTAAATTCTAAATGGTAAGGTTGAGAATTACTGCACAATCCTATACTTTGAACTTCTTTGCATGAGTTTTATGTGAGAGGTTACATCAATAAATGCAACCAAGGGGGGAGCTTAGTAAAGAAACAAAAATGATCGTATTGAAATTAAAATTAATGTGGATGACATTTTTTTTTATCTATGAGTTATTAATTGAAATTATCAAAATTATCACATTATGGAAAGTCTAAAGCATTTTATTTTGCACCTTTTGCAAACAACAGTTACTTTTTTATAATATTATCTGCAATCTCAAGAACCACTGGGCCAATTTCAACCAAACCTGCCACAAAGCATCCTTGGGTGATCAAGTTTGTTCAAAAGAAGGCCCAAGCCCTCTTTCAAGGGGAGATAATGAAGAAATAGTGAAATTTTGGTGGCATGTTTTAAAAATCTTGATCAGTTTAACTTGAGGTCCTGACCTGTTTTCTCTAAAACTTTTACAGTGACTATTATATTATCAGTAATTGATCAGTTTAACTTGAGGTCCTGACCTGTCTCCTCTCGGACTTTTCTTTATCCAGACTCTTGGTCAGATTCTCTATATCTTTTTCGTAGGAATCACTAGTGATTTTTGTCTCTCCATATTTTCTCTCCAGTTCTTCAACTTCTGATTCCAAACTCTCCTGAAATTGACAGGTAACAGCTGTTAGTATTAATTGGGAAACACCTTAGATAGTGCTTGGTGTACACTACTCTGCCTAGAACCTATATGCTATATTATCCACACATCCTTATTTGAATATATGAATCTGAATGCACCCATATTATAAAGGTTTCTGTTTCTATACTAACACTTCTGTTCATTATGATAAGACTAAGTATACCTTTTCCCCTTTGTATTTTTCTGCCTTCTCTTTGTATTCTGACAATTCTTTGTCTAACTGAACCATCTGTGTATTCATGGCACTCCGAATCTAAAATTAATATTGAAGATGATAATTTTCCCATTAGGGGTGAATTATATGTGTATGTAAATGCCACCTGTACCCCATTCCCACTTAGCCAACACAGATTTACCTGTGTTTTACCTGTATTTTTTTCAAATTGTTGGCTAAGTGGGAAGACACCAATATCCATAAGTAAGCATGAACATATGTGTATTGCTGTAATATGTACATATTTATCAGTTTCATGATTGTACAAACATTCCATATGCATACTGTATTGTCTTTTTTAAAACTACTTTTGTGGAATTATTTAAATCTACTTTTAATCTTGGGTCAATTTTTTCTTCAAAGATTAAAATCTACAGGATTGTAGGAATGTAATATTGTGAGAAAATGTCTTTTATGAAAACAATTGCAAGTGGATCATAATTCTTTGCCATTATGTGTCTGCGTACAAAATCCAAGAAATTATTAACAAATTAGACCCCATGTAATTTCATGCTTTCCCACTATTGAACCTCACTGGCTTTGAAAAACAGACATTTTTTGCAGCTCCCCTTTACTGTGCCAAAAGATATTTAAAATGAGTTTGCAGTACATGTACAATTAACCTTTTCCAAGGTGTATTTTAACCTCCATTTATCAAATCCTCAGACATCTCAAAAATTTTTTTCTTGGTACTATTATTTAAAGATAATGAGATTTGACTTTACTGAATTGCTTTGCCTAAAGTTTGCCCTTTCTATACCTCACTGAGCTCATCAAATGACTGGTTGAGTTCCGTCGTTTTTTCTTTGGAGTCAGTAAGCTCACGTTGAAGATCTTCCATCCTCCTTTGAAGATCTGTATTTTCTGATTTCAGTCCTTCAGCTTCCTTTACAGATTTCTCTAACTTTTCTTGGAGGTCCTAAAGAGTGAGAAATAATCACAAGAATTTTTTATGTCTTTATCTCGGCTACTGTTTACATGTATATTGCATTTTAGAGAACAAAATTGTTATATTAATATGTTTCTCCTATAGAAACTCCCCAAAACAAACAAATCAATAGGCCAATGGGCCACATTGCTCATCTGAGAATGTGGCTAGGAATAAAGCAGAAACTTGTTTATTATTGAAAAGTTTAAACCCAAAAGTGGTTCCAATGATTCCTTACAGGGGAGAAGGTATGATTTGGATTTTAATACAACTTGAGAATGCCTTCATATTAATACAGCATATGACTTTGCTGTACTTGATAAAATTATTTTAAAAAAACATCTTCTTCCTATATATTACTTCGTAATAATTTGAATTTGATTCCCCATTGTTTCCCTCCCTACCCTAAAGGGCCATGATTTGAACAAATTTAAATCTTCAATACATGAGGATGCTTACATGTCAATATGACTAAACATGATAGCTCTTCTGTTCTTGGGATTTTCCCTTTATTTTTTAAATGTAAAACTTTGATCCACCATTGTGGCCCCACCCTACCCTTGAGGGTTATGATTTGAACAAATTTAATTCTATACTACCTGAAAATGCTTCCATATAAATACTAGTATCACTAATCATGGCTTTGCTATTCTTCAGATGATTTTTTAAAATTTATTTAAATGTAAAACTTGAATCCCCCATTGTGGTCCCATCCTATCCCTGGGGGTTATGATTTGAACAAACTAGAATCTACACTACCTGAGTATGATTCTATAAATATCAGTAATCATGGCTTTGAAGTACATGAGAAAAAGATTTCAAAAGATTTCCCTATATATTCCTATGTAAAACTTTGATCAGCCATTTTGGCCCCACCCTACCCAACGTGGTCATAATTTGAACAAACTTGAATCTACACTACCTGAGGATGCTTCCACAGGAGTGTCATTTTTCCTAGCCCAGTGGTTCTTGAGAAGATTTTTAAAGATTTTCCCTATATATTTCTATGTAAAACTTTGATCTGCCATTGTGGCCCAACCCTACCCCCGGGGGTCATGATTTGAACAAATTGAGTCTACACTACATGAGGATGATTCCACAAGAGTTTCATCTTTCCTGGCCCAGTGGTTCTTGAGAAGAAGATTTTTAAAAATGCCATTAATTCCTCACTAACTCATAATCATCTCCCCTTGGAAGAGGGTGTGGCCCTTCATTTGAACAAACCTGAACCCCCTTTACCTAAGGTTACTTTTTGGCAAGTTTGGTTGAAATTGGTCCAGTGCTTCTTGAGGATAAGATTAAAATGTGAAAAGTTTACAATGACAGACAACGGACAAATTTTGATCAGAAAAGCTCACTTGAGCCTTCGGCTCAGGTGAGCTTAAAAGGGGATTGATTTTTATGTTTTGAGATTTGAACTGAACAGCAAACCCTAATATTAAGAAGTTAATACTGTACAGCAGGAAACTAACTTGCAGAGTTAATATTCACTATACTGTGGTTTCATTAATATTCGTTGAGCACCAATTTTCGAGGATATCGTTGTTTAGCAGATCCACGAATTTAAATGTTCATTGAATTAAGAAATTTGTTATTCATTTGTATAGACAATGCTTTTGTCCACGAAATTACGTATCCTTGAAAAGGTCTGTTTTACAAAATCCACGAAAATTGATGCCAACGAAAATTAATGAAACCACAGTATTCGGGGAAAAAGAAATTCCGCGAATTCAACATACAGTAATAATTCTTTAAAGATCTATAAGGATAAATTGAAATTTTATTATTATCTGCGATTAGGTTTTTAAAATCTGTTTCAAATTGTATTTCTATACAAACACAAAGGCAGGAATTAATAATATCATATTTCCGAGATGTAGATTATCTTTATAATTACGTGGGGTATGGATCAATTACAATCACATAGTAATTAATGTTTTTACAGCTTATTAATTGTTAAATTAATTTCTATATCGAACAATTAATTTGCCATCTAGAAGATGTGGGATGTAATTTTTAATAAAACATGCTGGTTTAATTTCATCCATACCTATCATTCAGTCATTACCTTTAATCAAGGCACTTACGTAGTAAACAGGTCAAGACAATTAATTAATTTCAATTATATGATTCAAAGCTCAACATTTTGACTACAGTACATTTTCTTCTGATTTGAACTCAGAAATTTAATAAAATCTGAATGCGAAACATTGTTTTGACTTTAAATCGGGATCAGTCCAGTGTTTCGTTATAATTCAATCGAGCTCAAAATTGACATAATATATAGACGTGACTTTCCTGTCTGATATGCAGATGGATAAAACGAACGCTCAACTAGGAACCTAGGTCGATATGTATGTATATATACAGACTTTCGTATGATAAAGAGAGGAAATATCAGTCTAAACAATATATACCTGAAGAAAAGTTCTTGCAAGTACTGTTAAGAAAGTTTAACTGTTTTCCTTTCCACAAATTCTAACGACTGCAATTTGCTGAAAATTGAACAAATCAAAATCTTTTTTGACCGCGATTTAAACCTGCTATACAGTACTTGTTTCTGTATTCAACACCCACTGCCAATTAACAATTTGAGACAACTCAACCCCCCAACCCCAAACCCCGCAATTTTTATTTTTAAAAACTCCTTTTGAAGTAACATAACTTGTCCTACCTTTGTTTGTTCATGGAGTTTTTCGGCCTCGGTCACTTTCTCCTGTACCATACTTTGTAGCTCCTGAGTCTTCAGATCACTTATCTCCTTCTGTTACAAAAAATTTTCAAAAAGAAATTAAAATGAAAACTTTCCATTCAAATCAATAGCATATGCACAAATGAATCAGGGTTCCCCATCTTTTAAAATATTAGTTCATTGTGGCTAAAAATTTCTGAAGCGAGTTTTAGGAGATCAATAAAATTTTTGTCGACAGACAAAACCAAATGTTGGGGGTAAATATAACAGGTTTTAATTCACATTCTTTTTCGTTGCATCTTCAAAGTAAAGATAGTCCATTGAGACCTCTGCAATTCATATTGATAATCATCGAGATTGAATTGATTTAATTCATCCTAATTACAAAGTTTCAATTCAAAGAGTCATGTACTAAAGAATTTCCAGTACATCAAGCACTCATCTACCTGCTGAGCCAGATTTTCTTTCTCATCTTCCAGTTCAGACTTCAACTTCTCAATGGTTGCTTCCAATTCTTTCTTCTTTGACTCAAAATCAGAAATCTGAACAAAAGACATGTCTCTTTTCAAATTACACTATCAATGACTTAACCTAGCTAGCTTCTTGGATCTTTACTTTTTCTGGTTGAATATAGCATTATACTGTACTATAAGAAGTACTGAATGGTGACAGATCACAAGATAAGAACCTAGTCATATTCATGGCGGGGCAGAACAAATAGTAGCTTTCCTGACTATTAAATGTGTTTTTGATAAGTTTTTTGCAGAGGAAGAATATCACAAAAACTTGATAATGTGAAGAATGTTTAAACAATTTTGACAGCCACATATTTAAACATTTTAAAATAGTTTATCTTTACTTGCTTTCATTGATCAAAGGTTTTAGACTATGAAGTTCCTACCTTGCTCCTGAGAGTATTTTCAGATTCTGTCTTGGAAGAGAGTGATTCCTGAATCAAAGAGACATCAAAAGTTTTTTGTTATTCACTATGAAACCAACAGTGTCATTCTTACAAATATTTTATTTCGGAGTCCATACTTTTAATATAATAATTGTAGAGAAATAACAGTGAATCTTGCCTCATCTTGATGTTGTGTGCTCTAAAATCTTGCACAATGCAATGTAAACTTTAAGTAATTTTCAATAAATTCAACTGTTTAACAAGTTGTCTAAGTAACCTAGAATGTTGTCTACTCCAGCCAATTTGTTTGGAACCAGCCGAGTATGGATTAGACAAGTTTTACAGAATAGGATGAGATAAATCTCAAAGTTAACTACAAGGGATTCTCTGTTTTAAAGACTTGTTCCATCAAACAAACCAATCTGTATTATTGTATACATGTATGTACATGTGCATATACATGTACAGTGGAGCCTAATTCATCCGGACGCTTTGGTTCCCAGTCAATTTGTTCGGACATGTGAAGCGTCCGGATACCTGAATTACCAGTCAAATAAGACAAAATAACGTTAAAAAATTCCGTTACGATGAAAAATCGTCCGGATACTGAAGCATCCGGATATCTGGCGTCCAGATATCTGAAGGTTCACTGTACATACATTAAACATGAAAATCTTTTGTAGACAAAACACATACATTGCCTTATCTTGTAATTCTGCCTACCTTTTCCTTGTTGAGCTGGGATCTGATATCATTGAGTTCCACTGAGATTGCATTAATTTCTGATCGCAGTTCCTCCTCCTTCTTTTTGGATTCACTCTCTAATGTTTTCTGAATCAGAAAAAAAATTAAACAACACCCACAACAATGATGACTGAAAATACTTTTACCGTCTCCAACATGGTATTTGTTAATGGCCACTACTTTAACAATATCCCCTATACTGGTCATGAAAAATAAACAGTTCAAAAATCAAAACAATCACTGTAGATTTGTGTACAGCAAACAGGCTTGAAGCAAATATTTATTTCCACTAAATAGTATACTTTCAAACAGCAACAGACAATTAAACTATGATGACAATTGTAATTTTGCCCATCACTGAGGATTCACAATTTCAACATTTTATTTCAAACCCTACCCACCTTCTCCTTGGCATGTGTATCCAGTGTATCCCTGAGTTCCTTTTCTTTAGCCTTGATGGAAGCTTCCTGTTCCACAATCTTTTTCTCCAATCCAGACTTCTCTTCAATTAGTTTTAACTTCTCATCTTTGACTATGTCAATCTAGAAACAGAGTGAATAAAATTCTGAATTCAGGTAGTCTTTAGCATCTACCTTTTAATACAGGTTATCAGCATACATGTATGCAATCATTACTAGTTATCAGTGTACATGTATGCAATTGTTACTATTATTACTGTTTAAATGTGTTTATTTATACAATGTTTGGGATTTTTGTGTACATGTATAAAATTATCATGCAAGCCAATTGGTGTACATGATGTGGTGGTTGGCTGGATAGCTCAGTCGGTAGAGCACCTTACTGGAGATTCAGGGAGCTTGGGTTCGAATCCCTGTCCGGTTCGCTGCATTCTTCTCCTCTCCCATTACACATACATGCAATTATTACTTGTACATTGCATCCTATAAATTACTCAAAGTCCCCGTGTGTAATAACCTACATGCAAGTATACTCCACTTGAGTCAAGTAAGCCTAGCCTAAGAAGCCTAATTACATACACACCTTGACCTTGATAATTTAATGGCTCCAGAGTCTAGACATGCTATGTAATTACATGTACATGTACCAGGAATTTCTGAAGATAATGTGTCAATGCCCAGACTATACAAAGTGACAATATCTATTAAATAATTATCACCTCTGCTCAAAATAACTAATATTAAATGAACAGAGATTCTGTGAAAAAGCAATGTTAATGAATATTACAAGAAGTCTGTGGGCTGATGTTCACTAGTAATTACCCCACTTTGATGTGAATATCCACTCACATGAATTCCACAATATGGCATGCCTTAACAAAAATTGTGCTAAAAATTCAACCATCTGCCTTGAGTGGTTGCTGAGAAAACTGCACCTGGTATTATATCTATCCTGCTTCAGACAAATTTGTAGATTACTGATTGGATAAAAGCTAATCACATGACGCCCTGAAATTTTCCATATTACGTTGCCGTCGAGGGGTTATATGAAAATCGGGCACGCAATTCCGTTCGAAGCATTGTTATTGTAAATAAAAATGGGGGCAAAGAAACGGTTTACGTAGGTACTTCAGTCAAATTTCTTGTTACCGAAACGATATGTTATGTCGATTGTTATTGGATTCAAACTTAATATTTTCATAATATGCACAATTTTTTTTTTTAATATTGAAAAAGGTCTTCTGCGGGATAAATTCGTAACACAGTCAGTTAGTAACCTAATACAGATTCATCTGCCTCGCCCAATTTCCACTTCACATCCAGTATGAATCAGTATTACAATGTAGGTCAATAACTGACTGTGTAACTAATAGTATGTTACCTGTTGATTCATATACTGCACCTGTTGTTTTCTTTACATATTAAACCTGTTGTCTAGTACTTAACCTAAGGTTAGAGCACCTGACAGTGTTTTTTTGGCACTGAATGTTTTGTTTTATGTATTGCACCTTTGCTTTTATGTTCTGTAACTGTTGTTTTATGTACTACGTCTATTGATTTGTTGTCTACTGTAGTCTTTGTTTATGTAAGCCTGTTGTTGTGTGTTAACCCCTACCTGCTGCTGTAGACTGTCTTGTTTCTCCTGGGCTGTCCTCTGAGTCTTCCTCCCTTCCTCCTGTAACCTCTTCACTTCTTCAGCATGACTCTGTTCCATCTGGATAAACAAAAAAAAAATCACCAGTTAACAATTGACAAATAAAAAATATACATGAACATTAACACTGTGAAGTCTTCATGAGATAAATTCTTATGGAAAAAATTTCTCGGGTCTACCTTCTTGACAGTAGCCCTCTGTTCTTCTAACTTTCTCACAACATCATCCTTCTCTTTCTTGAGAGTCTCCATTTCTCTGGACTTCTCTTTTATGACTTTATCCTTTGTGTCCACATCTGATTTCTGTTAATGAGGAAAACACACATAAATGAAAAATCTACAAGCATTAATTTATTACTTTTCAAGTAATGTTTTACCAAGTTCTTGTTCTACCTTATTTTTTTTTTCACTTTTAAGGACAATCAGTTTGTGCTTCTACATATTTCTTACAGTCAAGTTGGCCTTTTCTATACCCATTTTAACAGTAACTAAAAGAGTTACTAACTATTGTAAAATCACATATTTTCATGGGGTCAAATTTTCGTGGTTTAAGGAAAAAATGTTGGTTCATGGGGATTAGATTTCATGGATGAAGAACTTTTAAGTAGTTGCGCATATGAAAATTTACATTTCGTGGTGGACATGAATTTGTGGGTCTCTTCATACCTCAAAAACAAAAAAAATTAAACTCCAGAAAAATTAGTGATTTCACAGTAAGCTGACCAGTTGAGTAATCTGTGCTCCTAGGGCCTTCTTTTCTGTTGTCTGCTTCTCTACCTCTCCCTTTAACTTGCTCACTTCTGTTTCATGGGCTTTTTTCTCCTACAGAGATATTCATTTGAAATTTTTTCAAGATTATTTTACTTTAAAATTCCTTCTAAGCAAAGATTGTTCTATATGAACTGAGTGTTACTGAAAATTTTTTTACTGCCATTTCATTTACAATAAGTTCTTTTCAAAGAGGAATAAAACTGTGAAAATATCACTGCAATGAAAATCACAAACAAAATGAAAACCAATTAAAAAGGTATAGAACGTATTGTAAATTCGAGTGAAATGAAAAGAAATATAGTTTTAAATAAGCAAAAATACTCTAATTGACTTGAGACTGTCTCAGGTTCCAAGAGAAAATACCATCAAATTCCTACTGCTTACAGGGTACTGTACGATAATTTAAATTTTTTTTTTCATATAAGAGTACTCATTGAGTACCATGTTATGTAAGTAAAATAAATTGGCAACTTTTGGTGCATTCCTACTCTTATGAAAAAAAAAATTATATAAATATGTATTTTATAAAAATAATAATTATAAACAAAATGTCTAACTCACTTATGCTTTGAATACTCTAATTAACTGCGTAAAAAATCTCCAATCACATTATAGAATACCCTGTTTGAAGTACACAAAAACTTTGATGCGGTAGGTTTCCTTGTACTTACAGAGTTCAGGTTCTTTTCCATTTGAGCCTGTTGTTTTTTCAGTTCCTTGTTATTCCCCTTCTCCGTACTCAGCTGGTTTTCTAGATCTTTGACTTGCGATGAATTTTTGTCATAAGCCGAAGTCTAATTAATTTCAAATGAATAATTCTTATCAAAAATCTATACAACATTTTTTTCATTTGTTGCCATATAAAGCAGGAGATTCTTTTTTTATTTAATATATGTACATGCACAGTATAAACTGTTTATTAACAATTCGATTACAAGGAAAATCTAAAATTTATTTATTGACATGGATCCCCTAGGCAACTTTTCATAATGTTCCTTATGCAAATTAATATAATGAAACTTGGTTTTACGACAGTAAATTTGTCCCAGGGATTCCTTACAATTAGATTTTACCGTACTTGAAATTTTAAATTTAAAGACTTGTAGTTTTATATCACACTGTCCTGTGCAGAGTACCTTTTCTTTGAGCTGACGTTCCAGTACAACAGTCTGTTGTGACAGTCCGTTGATCTTTTCTTGATGTTCCTTAACAGACCTCTCTAAGGCTGCAATCTTCTCTTTCTTAGAAGTAACTACCTGTGAAATCTGTAAATTTAATCAAAACAAATAAAATAAGGCTGCAATCTTCTCTTTCTTGGAAGTAACTACCTGTGAAATCTGTAAATTTAATCAAAACAAATAAAATTCTTCACCTTAACTGTGATACATGTAGCAAGACAGTACACAGTTTTGCATATTTTGGCTGCTTATTCTACTAATGGTATACAGTAAAACATGCTTTAGAGTTGAACAGCGCTTAAAAGTATTGATTGATTGATTGATTGATTGTATACTGTTAAACGTCCCTCTCCAGAATATTTCACTGATATGGAGACGTCACCATTGCCGGTGAAGGGCTGCAAATTTAGGCCTATGCTCGGCACTTATGGCCTTTGAGCATCTTTATCGTGCCACACCTGCTGTGACACGGGGCCTCGGTTTATACAGTCTCATCCGAAGGACCGCCCCATTTAGTCGCCTTTTACGACAAGCAAGGGAATACTGAGGACCTATTCTAACCAGGATCCCCACGGGGCTAAAAGTATTGAAGTGATTATGTACTTCTATGAACACTACAACTGTGACCTTAAAAAATATATTCTCACACAAAAATAACTGTTCAGAGTGTGGATTCCGGACACCATATATATTAGCATTAAATAACTAAACCTGTTCTATCTGTTTCTGAGCCTTGGCCAGCTCCCCAGACTTTTCCTCTAACATGTTCTGTGATGTTTTGATGTGGTTTTCTAAGTCGGCCCGTTGACTTGTCCGTGCTGCTTCTGCTGCTATAAGGAGTTCACTCTGTTAAAAGATGCAATGGATTAAGGAGTGTATGACATTGCTTTTTTGACCTTTGGTATAAAAAATTTTATGAAAATCTCCCCTCTCCCCCTCCAAAGGAAAAAAAAATAAAATAAAAAGTGGGGAAAATTTTACAGGAATACAGTTTACCTTTGTTTTTAAGTCACCTTCAAGCTGTTGAATTTTCTGCTGTGCAGCCTGAATTTTCTCTGTTTTTTCTTCCAAAACTGACTTCTGTTTTTGTGCTTTGTCCTGAGCTGTCTGCAGTTGACCTTTGACCTCATTCAGTTGTTTGTGGAGATTTTCCATTTTCTGCCCACTCTCTGTCTTTTGCGTGCTCATTGTCTGCTCTAGGTGAGATATTTTGTCTTGGAGAATTGTCTGAAAATTAAAATTCATGTAAATCCAATTTATCTCATTTAATATTGAACAATACAGTTGAACTTTGGTATCTTAGATGCCGATACATATGCATCTCTAAATACCAAGGATATATATGTTGAACAAATTTGAAAGTCTCAATCACTTATCTTTTAAGTACCGGTGTAGCATAATATTTTGATGCCGCGATATATTGAACCCGGGTTCAATATATCGCATAATATTTTGAACCCGGGTTCACTTTTTCGCTGCGATATATTGAACCCCCTTATAATATATTGAACCCCTACCTTTTTTATGAAAGAGAGAGGGGGTTAAAATATTATGGTCATAAAATATTGAGTCCCCCTGCCCATTTAATGTAAGAGGGAGGGGGTTCAAAATATTATGGCCATAAAATATCGAGTCCCCCTGCCCATTTAATGTAAGAGGGAGGGGGTTCAAAATGTTATGGCCATAATATATTGAGTCCCCCTGCCCATTTAATATAAAAGCGGTTCAAAATATTATGGCCATAATATATTGAACCCCAAAGTTCTTTAAAAATAACACGGAGGGGGTTCAAAATATTATGGCCATAAAATATCGAGTCCCCCTGCCCATTTAATGTAAGAGGGAGGGGGTTCAAAATATTATGGCCATAAAATATCGAGTCCCCCTGCCCATTTAATGTAAGAGGGAAGGGTTCAAAATATTATGGCCATAATATATTGAGTCCCCCTGCCCATTTAATATAAAAGGGAGGGGGTTCAAAATATTATGGCCATAAAATATCGAGTCCCCCTGCCCTTTTAATGTAAGAGGGAGGGGGTTCAAAATATTATGGCCATAAAATATCGAGTCCCCCTGCCCATTTAATGTAAAAGGGAGGGGGTCATGATTTTGACAATTTAATATCTACACTACCCATGGATGCTTCCACATAAGTTTCAGCTTTCCTGGCCCAGTGAATCTTGAGGAGAAGATTTTTTAGTGACCCCACCCTATTTTTGTCTTTTCTTGATTATCTCCCCTTGTAAGGGGACTTGGCCCTTCATTTTAACAATTTAAACTCTCCTTTACCCAAGGATGCTTTGTACCAAGTTTTGTTAAAATTGGCCCATTGGTTCTTGAGAACAAGTCGCAAATGTGAAAAGTTTACAGACGGACAGACAGACGGACAGACAGACGGATGGACGACAGACAAAATGTGATCAGAAAAGATCACTTGAGCCTTCGGCTCAGGTGAGCTAAAAATATGTTTAACAGACAGAGTCAGACACTGCTCTATTGGATAAACTATTTTCTGGTCTGTGACCAGTAGAGCTAAAAAGTATACAAATGTTCAAAGAGAAGTAACGTATAACTATGAATAATGTATAAATACAGTTTGAATAAAATAAAATCTAATTACATTTTTTATTATGCTAAATAGCTCCAAACATGCATACAGGGGTGAATTTAAAAAAATGACCAAACACACTTTAACTGCCTCAATTTGATAGAAACAAGAACAAATGATGTTATTTTCACCTCACAATTCAAATTTAAAGACCTCCCATTGTCTTGGTCAGGAGTGCAATAAAACTTAGAGAAAAAACTAACAGGAAAATGTTTTTGGTCTGACCTTATAAACATTAATAGGGAATGATGCAAGATATAAATCATTTATTATAATAAATAATTTCATTTGTTTTAATTTTTAAGTTTACGACTAAAAATATTTGCACTTTTTTAAAAAATAACTTGATGATGTCAAATATTTAAAAATTATTGCCTTCTCTCCAGGGTTTAACTTTCATTTTTACTGCAGTTAGAAGTGCAACAGTTACATGTATCAATCATATTTATTTTCACTAAAATATTTGATGTAAATTATTTATTTTATAACTTAC
>PRKT01000081.1:392565-407121 GCA_003671525.1 Saccostrea glomerata | reverse complement strand
GGGGGGGGGGGTAATTCTTTTTTCGTATACAAAAACTTCTTTGGTATAAGCATGGAACCCCTCAGAAATACGGTGGATTTTACAATTGAAAAATTCAGGAGTTGTCTTTTCAAGTCAATTATAAACTAGAGGTACATTTATCCTGAGTTCACTAAATGATGCCCCCGTCACCCTCATGGTTATAATGTCAGAGTCCATGTTTTGCTGGAACAAAGTGTCAAAACAAAAAGTAAAATAAGAGGTGTACAACGGCATTGTGTAACAAAGAATCTCCGAAACTATCATAGAATTTTATGCAGTGGTATAGGAAGAGTTGCAGATAAGAGAGGGAACCCTTCAATATAATTTAAAAGGATGCCAGTGCACATGTTTTGCCAGATGAAACCCAAAATATATGTCAGATCTAACAGTTAAAACGGAGGTGCACATTAGCACTATATAACAAAGTTTCTGGGAAAATTTCATAAAAAATTCATTCAGGTGTATAAGAAAAGTTGCGGGTAACCAAAAGCGGACAGACGGACGGGATCACTACATACCCTCCCACTTTTCAAGTACTGTATAATTATGATATAATCGATGGATCCCTTTCTTCTATAAAAAGTTTGATATGTACACTGTTTTGCTTGTGTGAGAAGAAATTATCAGTTCCAGTTAAGACTTACCAATAATTTTAAAGCAGCTAAAATGCAGTGTATTTAACTGATAGATATCTCAGCAAAACGACCTCTTTCCCAAAATACCTTAGCATATTAAATTTTGGGGAAAAATAATATTTTTAAAATTGAAACTAGAGGGGGGTCTGATCTATGAAGAGTTATAGGATTCGACAAAACTAATCGATTATCTTTGGAGACTCTCTACATCGAGATTATTTGTCAAAAAGAAATCAATATTTAGTGAAACAAAACTTCGTTTGTCCGACTGATAAAAAATACTAATACCATCAATTAGTAATATTGTCTTCTTTGTTCTATGAAAATTTCATTAATTTTTAAATACAAGAAATACAGTTTTGTGTGAGAAGAATCCTACCTTAACATCGACAATTAATACACACAGAAAAAGAAGTGAAAAACTAAAGGATACTCTTTATTAATCGATTCTCAAATGAAAACTAATTCTTGATATTTGTGTTTAAAAATGAAAAGAATTTTTGTAAAAAAAATAAAAAAAGTATGAACCTGACTTTGCATAATGTTCTGGACTTGACCTTTAAATATAAAGGTTTGTATACAATCGATAATTTCATTTACATCCATGACATCTGGTGCTTTGAGGGGTAAGGTGGGTGTGACTATTTGAAATGTGGTGGTCATTAAGTCTTAACAATGATAAGCATGTGACCATTTGTGCAACATTTGGACATTTATTATATACTCATGTATACTGTTACTTTTTTTCTGAGCTAGATGAAAAAAAAAATTATGCAAGTTCATTGATGTCCGGTGATTATTACCTCAATACATGTATATATCACAAATTAATTTCACTCTAGCAGAAACATACACGTTTCTATTATACATGTAATAATAAATCATTGATTTTGAAACTTGCAAAACTTTTAGTATCATGTGAATTTTTAATACTGAAATTTCATTGATTTCATGAGCTTGCAGTTTCAGTATCAAGTGAATTTTTTATACTGTAATTTCATTGATTTCATGAGCTTACAGTACCATAGTACTGAGCACAGCTACATTTAGAAGATAGTACCTCTGATTAAGCTGTATTTCTAAACTTTTGATCTGATCTTCTTTCTGTTCCACTTGTTGCTGAAAGGAGATAGTAAAATTATGCTTTTTTTTAAATCTGAATTGAAAAAAAAAATATATAAGATTCAATACTGATTGTCAAAATATATTTTTTTAATTTGAAATTTTTAAAAATGAGATTCAATACTGAATTACTGAATTTGACATTGAGAAATCAGTCACAAAAGATCAGATTTCTTGATAATTGTTTGGAGGAAAAGTTAACCTTCAGGGTAAAAATATGATCTTCGTGTGTGCCTCTCTGACTCTCGATCTCATCGGCCCGAGCCTTAACAGCAACTAGTTCTGAAGCCTGTACAAAAATAGGATTATCATAGAAAAAATTAAAAAATCAATGCAGTTGAATTTCCGTACCTAGAACACTAATATCCTAACCCCTTATTTGAGTAATCTCCCCTTGATATCTAGAATTTTAGATATTTCTCTGTTTTTGGCTAGGTCTCATCGAGTTCAAGATAATGAGATTTGAATGTATCTTAATAGAATGTGCATTTCAAATTATTACATAACCTGTATATTCTGAAAATATTACTAACATGCTTCCATCATTGCCGTTGGTAATAGACGTCACATTTGACTTTTACGTGAATTGTTATTTCCTTTTAAATTAATATAAATGAGTACACAAATTATGAAATGATATAGAATTTTTCCACTGTATTTTATATTCACATTCCATGATCATGATGATTGACCATCAGACTTAAGCAACTAACATCTTTTTTTTTTTCTTTTTTTTTATCTCAAAACAGCCTAAAACCCTGAATTTAGCATCTTTTTAATACTTGCATTTCATAAACATTTCATTGATAAAATGCTTTATTTTTTGCCCTTAAATTGCCCCCACATTGCAGAAAGAAATTTGCAAGAACATAGTATTACATGCACTCATTACTAAATTATTTCAAGGTGGATGACTTGGAAAAAAGAAATACACTCAGAAAAGAATTATTTTTCAAGTACTGAAGATTACAACTTTGAAATGGTACGTTTTGATTTGAATCATCTAAACTTGTTGTTTGTGCAGAAAAAAGACCTTCAGTTGACATGTTTTGTTTGTCACAGTGATTGCATTCTTTTGTTGTTTTTTTCTTTCTTTCAAAGTCCTGCCGTGGGCAGTTTTTATCCTTGACACAGATGAGTAAAACTTGAGAATAACAGACTTGTTTTGAATTTTCTTTAAACAAAATTTACACTTAATTAATGCATCATGGGCATAAAAACAAATTTTGTAATCTTTATGATTTATGTCCACTAATGTGGCAAGACGATTGAAAACTATGGTTCTCAATTTTACCTATATCTCAAATAGCCAGATGCTTTAGTCAAACAATAGAAAGTTGATAGATTCATAGATTTTTAAATATTTTTGTGGATGGTACAGCAATTAATAGACTGTTATTACACAATCATGTAAATAATAGTAACGAGAACTTATACATCTAATAAACAGGCTTATAATCACAGTACAATATTTATTCCCTGCTACCTGCATATACTTAGAATCTTTGAATCATCATTTCAGTACCAATAACTTTTGAATGAAACTAATGTATTTGTCATGAATTTGTATTTATTGTTTTAACACATAATTATGTTTTTTAATTAAAATAAGTATTTTTCAAATACTTTCGCTTGTACTCTAATTTAATACTTGAAAATGCATGATCCATCAGTTGACATCATTAACACATATTCAACCCACGCAGCTAAAAAATTCATCCCTAACTGGATAAAAAGTTAAAGGTACTATATGTGGAGTTGAAGTCATGTTTAGCATAATTGAGTGGGCATTTATATTAAATCAGACCCTAACACAGCTAAAACACAGTGTTTGTTTCTAAATACAGTCAGCTAGAAGAAGTTGATTCATTAGAAACATGAAAGCCGAGATATTTAATGTGACCACACAAACAATGTTTTATCCAAAGAGAATTATAAACTTGACATCTAAACTAACTATTGTATTTAATCAATTCCAATATTATTGAGCAGTACTAAAAATTGTACATTGTATACATGTATATCAGTAATTTCATTTTTTTAAATGTAGATAAAAACATGATTTTTCACCATTGCTAATGATGGTATGAAAAGTCATTTAACTAAAGTCCAGGTATCCGGACGACTCTGACTGGGAACCAAAGAGTCCAGATAAATGAGACTCCACTGTACTTTTTGTTAAATCTCCAGTGTGCTAATTTATTATTGCGCTTATCAAAGGAAAAGAAGAATTTATGATGATTTCAAATGTTAGCTGATATAGTTGGGAATCTGTCCTGATTTAGTCAGAAATCTGTCTATCTGCAAAGTTTCAATTGACTTTTAAGTTGATTTCCTGATCATTTTCTTTATCGATAACTATAGACTATCTCAAGTTTTTGAGAGTGATGTCCCTTACAATATTCCCAATAAAGTTCTCTCTCAAACTACAAAAGCATAACCCTTTATAATTTTCCCTGATCTCTCTCCCTCCTCTCTCAAACTACAAATGTATAACCCTTAATAATTTTCCCTAATCTCTCTCTCTCTCTCTCTCATACTACAAAATTTTAAAGCCTCTAACATTTTCTTTTGATTTATTCTAGTGTATTTCTATATAGATACCATTTCCTTTACCCAAGGGTGAGATCAACTCTTCTTCTTTCAGGTGGATTGTCTCCCTTAGCAAAGATGTATTCTATTTGATACAAGAATTAAGTCCCCAATCATATCCCCGATTTAATCTAAACTGTCACATAAGGTAATCTACTTACCATTTCCCCAGATTTGGTCTGTAGTCTGTCCCTCTCCAGCGTGATATTCTCCAGTTTACTGTTTAACTCCGATACTTTGGTTTGTAAATGGTGGACCTCAGAGCTCACTAAAGCAATTATAAGATTTGAATCAGAAAACTGTATTGAAAGATGGAATGAATCTGATACTGTGTATGACATTTATTATGCTATATTTTTAATTTATTTTTTGCTGCTTTTGCAAGTGGATTTCTGTGATACTAAAATGTGTAACAAAGGAAGAGAAATAAAGCAAACTAGAAGAAATCATAGCTTGAATTAATCAAAAGAGTACATATCATTGGGTAATTAATTGATAGAAATATAAAGCTCTAGATGCTGTAAATCGCATGCATGACAAAGATTGTCTTAACATGAAAAATTGCCTTTAATATTTGTTTCATAGTCATAAATTTCATTGTTTCATCTAAACTAAATAGAATAAATCATCAATTATTCACAATTCTATTATTTTCAAAAAGTTTCCCTGAAATTCAATTTTGTAAGGTTCTAGCAGCCAAATATTTTAAAGTACATATAAAAATGTTATACTTGTATATATTTCATGCTTGTTCAAAAATCTTGTTAAACCTTACACAGAGTTCGACTTTCCTCAGAACCCCTCAGCTGCAGCCGATTCATCTCCAGCTCAGATCTCTCCTAAACAATAAAAATTTATTATGTATTTGTTTCACTGTCATAATTTTACTTATTTCTAAAAATCTTAATCATGGCACATTGACACACTTCTTTGAGCATTCAGCAATACTTCGTGAATTCAAAATATATAATGTACTTGTTCATGAGAGATTCAAAGAAAGAATTTCTTCCTCTTTAGTTAACTATACTGCTAAAACAAACAAGCACACACACCTGAGCAGATAATGGAATAGCCTTGGCCCCTCCCTCCACTGAAACCCTCCCAAGTTCTTTCTTCAGTTCCTCAGTGTACCATCTCTCCTCCTTCAAGGAGGTCTTAAGATCCTCAATTTCTTGTCTCATCGCCAAAACATCCCCATCTCTGCAACATAAAAACAAACACGCACTGTTTAAAAAACAAAAGACAGTTTTGGGATATTTACCACGGTAATCTCTGGTTTTAACTGGGTAGCCATTTGATGACATTACACAAAACTTTTTTTTTGCATAACATGCTTTGTATACATGCATTGAATACTTACAATCACTTTAATGTTAAATGTATTTAGTTTTCTTGAATTTCTTCATCTTTTCATATTCTAAGTGAGATGTCTGTACAAAATTTATGGAAAATCTTGCTGAGATCACTTCTTTACCTGTTTTCTGATGTGACTGCCTTCTCGTCATGAGTAGAATCAAAATGGGCCTGAAGCTCCTCGGGAGAAGGCAAAGATTTCTTACAGATGGGGCACAAAAATCCCTCCTGAAAAATAAAAGTTATGAAAATCAAAACTTGGAATTGTCTTTAACATGAGCTAGTTAGGTTTTAAAATAAAAATATGCTTAATATCTGATAACCTGTATCACTTAAATCAAAGTATGACAAATATTAGAAATAATAAAAGAAAAATAAATCTTAGTATCAAAGTTTTCTTTACAAAGCTATTTATTTTAAATTTCAAGGGAAAATTATGTTGTAGCTTTACATCAATAAGAGTAGTCAATAACAGAGTTATACCCCTTGACTCTGCTTGCTTTCATCATGAGCATCCTCAAAGTGTCTTTGTAAGCCTTCAGCTGATTGGAGGGAGATCATACAAATAGGACAAACAAAACCCTACAAAGAGTACATTTACACATACTTTAATATTTCAATGACAATGTATTAAAAAAAATAAAAAAAGGGGGTGGGTAAAAACTGAAAGAGGTTTGAAGGGGGGGGGGGGTAAAAACTCAGAGGTTTGGCATCAAATTAATTCTAAATTCTTACAAATACTAAAGATGTTCAAGTAAAAAGAATTATTTTAACCGATACATGGGATCTGAGGAAATTCAATTAATTTATATATGTATTACATGTAAGTCTAATTTGTCCAAATTGAAATTCTGTGATTCTGTTCAAGTTTTCTTACCTGTGCCTCCTCGGTGGACCCTTTCTGGGGTGAGGCTTGTGGAGGCTGTAATATAAATAAAATTTCTTCATATTAATTTACTAATTAAGCTATTATTTCATTTACCCTTAGACTAAATCATGCCATTATGTTATGACATAAAAAAAATTCTATCAACAAAAAAGTTATTGAATATTAACTAAATGAATGTATCCTACATACTCTGACAATAAATTTGTTTAATTTTCATATTTTTCTTGACTTTGAATTAATATATATTGACAATTTAGTCTGTATATATACATGTATTGTATGTCATCTCGTCTTCTAGATTTGTAGTTTTCTTGTGCTAAAACTGAAATTTCAGGAATATAAATCAAATACAATACAGTACACAATATAGTGCTTTTTCTAATCTTGTAATCATTCACATTTCATCAGATTTTTTTGTACATTGTAGTCTAAAACAACAATAAAGTGGGGTAAACTAAGACTGACACTTTTAAAATCAAGATAACTATTTTGTAATTTGGAAATGAACATTACCATAATGTGTATCTACAAATTAAAGCATGTGATCATGCACAATGGATTGAAAAAAAAAACAAAGGAAGCAGACAAAGCAATGTGCAGACATTTTTACAGTACCAAGTACAGAGTGAAATGCCAGAACCAAACATACCGTAGTTCAATAACCCCCAATCTACCCCAACCCTCTACAAAATGATTTCAGTTGGGGGTTAAAATACATATTAGTTAATCCTCCATTTTAATTTCCTGAAAATTTCCTGAAAAAATTGATCTCACTGATTGATTTGTGTGTAAATTATATTTTCTGATCAATAATGGCGAGTAGATTTTTAGTAAGACAATTAGTTTAAAAAGAAATGATCTTAGTAGTTTAAGAATTATTATGTCTTGACCATTTGCAAGCTGTACTTAAATTGCTTCCATGCCCCCCCCCCCTTTTTTTGTTCAGGGGAAATTGCTCCCTCATTTCCATTTCTGGACTGAACACCAATTACATCATGAACATATCATCCTTTTACATTTCACAATAATAGGTGCACGCCAGTGACAAAAACTGGAAGCTATTCTTGTAGAGAAAAAGCATTTCAGAAATCTGCATGTTGCGTTAATCAGCGGAATTTTGAAATGAAGGGAAAATACCTTTGAGTCACTGCCTTCTGTGGATATCTAATTAAAGAATATAAAATACCAGCTATATTTTGTAATTTTATCTTGTTTTCACTATTATAACATGTACACTTAGTTTATAAAGTTTTCTTACCTCGGAATTATTGAATACATGCAGGTATAACTTGATTGTTTACTATGAACATGATTACATTTAGGCCAAATAAAATTAAACATTTAATTAATTCTCATCAACAACTGCTCTCTCAAAGTGCCCTGTCCAATTTTCTTTCAATTTTTATTTTTGTTATCAAAAGTTTCTACTCAATAAGAACACTTAGATTTGATCTCAAAATCTAAAGTTTAATGGCTTAGTAGTAGCAGTACAAAGTTAGTGTACTGGGCCAATTAAAAGTACCGGTAAATTTTGCAGTTTAAATACCTGTATCAGAGTTTAAAAGTGGCAATGTGTTTTAAATAGTTAGGCCACGCTCCTACTAGCACTAGCTAGTAGGTTAACCCTTTAGCTCAGTCAGCAGAGTATTGGATTTTATATCTGAGGGTTGTAGGCTCAAGGAACGGTGTGGAAACCCCCTAGCTAATTGGTCATATACCACTCAAGTTAGTTTGAATCATCTAAGATATAAATTCATAGCTGTAAATCTGTAGATGTCTAAAAATATATTGACAGACCAGAGAGCTACACTGCCACCCATTGAAAAAAAGTGTATTTATTGCATACATAAAGTGTGCTGTTTCTCGATTTATTTCTCTATGTTTTTACAACCTGCCTTCTCAAAATATAACTAGCCTGCCATGTATTCCTAACTTATTATTTTACAATCTCCACAACAAAAATAGCATCCTGTGCCTGAAAAAGAAACTATCGTAAAGTTTGCCTTTGTTAACTGCCATTTTGGACGGCAATATAATTCAGTCCAATGCGCTTCATGTATATATAAAATATTAGAGTATTGTTGAAAGGAATATTTTGAAATGGAGTTATAGTACAGTAGAGGCAAGAAATTAGAGAAATTAATCAAAATAATGAGTGCAACTTTTAGTGCGCAATTAATGTACAGTTTTTTATGGTTTGCACTGTAGCTCTTTGGTCATCCGTCCCAAGCTTTTCAGACCAGTGAGCTAGAGATCTGCAGCTAATAATTTTAGTGAAGTGCAGTCAGTTAGTGGAAACTACTTTTACACAACCCTAGACACTCCCCCTTCTAAATCCTGAGCGCACAACTTTAATTTTTGCTTATAGTAAACTTCAACGTCATTGATCAGCAGGTGTATATACCTTTTCATTTTCCTTTCTGTTTAACAACCTTTTAAACATCTTTACTGCATGTGATTACAACAGTGACTTGCGACAGTTTTACTTTTCCCGGAAGTTGTCAGTTTGTTAAACTGGTTCTTGGCAAGTTAGAGAAGACCAATTTATTTCGAAACTGCGCCTCTAGTGGCAGCTGACGATATTATTCATTTTCAAGGAGAGCAGACATCATCATGCTGGCTTCAACAGTACACAAGTTTCGGGTAAATAAGTTTATAATTTTAACTTGCAATAGGGTTTGCAGAGGAAAGTTGCTCTGAACAAAAAAGAAATACGCAAGTAGTTCCTTAACACATCAGTGCATCCGATCAAATGTTTATGATTTAGACGATTTACAGCAAGAGTATTAATGTTGTATTTCAAAAGTGTTAAAGCTTTTATGAGACATTTTTTCTAGTTTAAACCTTATGTCAATACTTGTACGAGTCTTAAATTACATCGAAAACAAAGTTCACACATTGGGCTCGAATTTCCTCTGAAATCAGGAGAATGCACGTTTTTTGACGATCCATCATTATCACATTGATTTGACAGATTGGTTCTAGCAGAGATGTTATCAGGTGCTTGACAGCACAACATAGAAAATACTCAAATGGAGGTAAGTTACAGAATGGGTTTGTCATAATATTATACATGTATGTATTAAAATAATTTTTTTGAAAGTCTGTTAGCATTGCAGATTTTGTTTTTATGTGCCTAACTTCTTATATAACATTGTTATAGATTACTCAGTCATTCAGTAAATCAGTACTTAGCAATGAGTATGCACATATGAAATATTTAACATGTACATGAAGTCATGATGTATGAGATTTATAACTGGTTGCAAACTATATTGAGGAATGAATTAGCATTTTGATTTCTTTCTCTGTGTTATCCATTTGAATCTTTCATTCCTGCCTTTAATAATTTGTAGCTGACAATGACTTAGTGGTGATTGGTTCTGGTCCGGGAGGATATGTTGCCGCAATCAAAGCTGCTCAGCTTGGAATGAAGGTATGGTATGCCGCTGTGTTTTGTTTATTACTTAAAAAATAATGAAAATTATATTATCAACCTTTATACAAGAATATCAAAAAGTAAGATATTTTAATCAAATGTCAAGAAGCAGGTACATTTGCTAAAGAATATTTTAGTTTAAATCTCATCATTCAAATTAAGTATTTTATAGATGTATAGAAAAAACATTTTTATTTCCATTGAAGTCTAAATATCAACTTGAAGATATTGTATTACAGACAGTTTGTGTAGAGAAGAATCCAACACTGGGGGGAACTTGTCTGAATGTAGGCTGCATCCCTTCCAAGGCCCTCCTAAACAACTCCCATCTGTACCACCTAGCCACATCTAAAGATCTGGATAACAGAGGAATCGAATGTTAGTGCAACACTTTACTATATGTACATGTATAAACAATTTAGATTTTACATTTGACATTATAAAAAAACCTTTTCTCTTTTATGCATTTATAATATACAGTGTAACAGTATACATTGTAAAATAGATATTTGACATTACATGTACAAAATATGGAATTTACAACAAAAGGAACAAGTTTCACATTATTTTAAAATATTTGAAATCCAGGATCTCATGTATCTTGGAAGATATGAGTTTGATCAAATTTTTTTAAATTATCTTTTTTGCAGTTGATGGCATTCGTCTTAATCTTGGAAAATCTATGGCCACCAAAGAAAAAGCTGTGAAGGGTCTTACAGGAGGAATAGCTCACTTATTTAAACAAAACAAAGTAAGGGATTTCCAAATATAAGATTTTTAAAAAATGAAGATTTGTGTAGGTAAAATTAAATACTCTGTTCTGGGTTTATATTTTGTTATGGTCCAATGACCCTCTAATAAGAGAGATAACTCTCACTCAGACAGATGACTGTTATTTCATTATAAAATTTTCAATCTAAATGGCCATTTCTCTCAAATTTTTTGCCCAGGAGGTATGCTGAAAGTTGTGTAATTTAAGTGCAAATTACATTTTGATTTTTGAAAATTATTAGCTTTAAAGCAAAGTTTTATATGAGAGAACAGAGATATGATGTACCTTGAAGGCTCCAATGTTAAGATGGCCATATCATTACAAGCAGCCAAAAAATGTTTATTTTTGCAAATTATTAAATCATGTTTCTCTAAACAAGATTAAAGTATACGATTCATTATTTTATCACAGGTTACAAGGGTAGATGGATTTGGAAAAGTCACAGGCCCAAATGAAGTGACTGTAACCAAAGCTGATGGGACAGAAGAAAAAATCTCCACTAAAAATATTCTGATAGCCACAGGATCTGAAGTAACTCCATTCCCTGGAGTGGAGGTGAATTCTAGTCTAATGCAGAAAAGGGGGGGGGGTCTCTTAAGAAAATTTATATTAACATATTATCATAGATAAATTGATTTTCAATATGAATATTTTTAGTCAACAGTTAACAAATTTGGATTTTCCCAAAGTATGATAATGTGTAAAAATCTATAAACTGGTAGATATGAATGTAGTTCTTATAGTTTTAAATGTATACTTGTATATTTACTATGCTGATATTAATGGAAATCATACCTTATATACTAGAAGTTTACTTCCTAACATAAGAAGTATGTGTACTCATTTAGGAATAATAATTTTTGTTGACAGATTGATGAGAAAACAATAGTATCCTCAACAGGAGCTCTGTCTCTGGAGAAAGTCCCCGAGAAGATGGTGGTCATCGGTGCCGGAGTCATCGGAGTAGAACTGGTCAGTAACTGACAGTCATTAGATAAGAGAGAGGGCATTTCCTTTTGTTTAGAGTTCATTTAAGACAATTCCAGTCAGGCACAGTACACATACACAGTAAAATATGCTTATAACCATTTAATAGGAAAAATAGCTATTTTCGAGATCATTCGATTAATATTAAATCTAAATAAATTTGAAATAAATTCCACATACTAAAGAATACTTGGTATTAAAGTCCAAAGTGCAATTAATTATTGGGAAGTTCATAATACTGTGAACGTATTACGTTTTGCTGTGTATTCTATTTAGCGCTTTTGGCGGAGAGAAACTTCTGCTAATTCAAGATATTTATAATGTATGGTTCAAGTTGTTTGAAAATTCTAATGTTTTTTTGCAATTTCTTTGACAAAGCAATTGTAACTTTTTGTTTTTCTAGGGTTCAGTGTGGCAGAGATATGGAGCTGAAGTCACCTGTGTGGAATTTTTATCAAACGTAGGAGGTGTAGGTATTGACTTAGATGTGGCCAAAAACTTCCAACGTATCCTACAGAAGCAGGGACTCAAGTTCAAGATGGATACCAAGGTCACGAGTGCTACTAGAGCTGGGGACAAAATTAAAGTAGCCATTGAGGGAGTGAAAAATCAAAAACAGGATGAGGTAAATTTAGGTTTTAATATTGTAGCCAGGTCAAAAACTTTACACTAGCAATGCAACTTGTCACAAAAAAATTACATGCCTGAATTTTTTAAGACCCTCTTCGAAGAAGGGAGGGTATATTGCTTTGCTGCTTTCTGTCAGTCTGTTGGTCCACCAAGTTTCCATTCATTTTCTGCGCAGCTGTTGCACATGGTGAAATTAAACTTGGTATACAGATTTCTCATGAGATTATCTAACTCAAGTATGGTTTTGGATACGATCACACCATTTTTGACAGAGTTATGCCCCTTGGACTTAGAAAAATTCCAATTATTTCTTTTTTAGCTCACCTGAGCCGAAGGCTCAAGTGAGCTTTTCTGATCACATTTTGTCCGTCGTCCGTCTGTCTGTCTGTCCGTCTGTCTGTCCGTCTGTAAACTTTTCACATTTTCGACTTCTTCTCAAGAACTACTGGGCCAATTTTGACCAAACTTGGTACAAAGCATCCTTGGGTGAAGGGGAATTTAAATTGTTAAAATGAAGGGACACATCCCCTCGCAAGGGGAGATAATCAAGAAAAGACAAAAATAGGGTTGGGTCATTAAAAAATCTTCTTCTCAAGAACCACTGGGCCAGTAAAGCTGAAACTTATGTGGAAGCATCCTGGGGTAGTGTAGATTCTAAATTGTTCAAATCATGACCCCCGGGGGAAGGGCGGGGCCACAATGGGGAATCAAAGTTTTATATAGAAATATATAGGAAAAATCTTTGAAAATCTTCTTCTCAAGAACCACTGGGCCAGAAAAGCTGAAACTTATGTGGAAGCATCCTGGTATATTGTAGATTCTAAATTGTTCAAATCATGACCCCCGGGGGAAGGGCGGGGCCACAATAGGGTATCAAAGTTTTATAAAGAAATATATAGGAAAAATCTTTGAAAATCTTCTTCTCAAGAACCACTGGGCCAGAAAAGCTGAAACTTATGTTGAAGCATCCTGGTATAATGTAGATTCTAAATTGTTCAAATAATGACCCCCGGGGAAAGGGCGGGGCCACAATGGGGAATCAAAGTTTTATATAGAAATATATAGGAAAAATCTTTGAAAATCTTCTTCTTGGGAACCACTGGGCCAAAAAAGCTGAAACATATGTGCCCATGGAAGGATCATGGGGTAGTGTAGATTGCAAAATGTCTAAATTATGATCAGTGGGGTAGGATGGGTATGCATTATGTATAACAAGGGGAAAATCTGGTAAAGAACAGAATGGTCAAAGCTTCTCAGGTGAGCGATGTGGCCCATGGGCCTCTTGTCCATTCATTTTCTTTGCAGAGGTTGCACATACTGAAATAAAATTTGGTATACAGATTTATTAGATGAATATCTAGGTCATGTTTTGATTTTGGTACGATCGCACCATTTTTGACAGAGTTATGCCCCTTGGACTTAGAAAAATTCCAATTATTTCTTTTTCCATTCATTTTCTTTGCAGAGGTTGCACATACTGAAATAAAATTTGGTATACAGATTTATTAGATGAATATCTAGGTCAAGTTCAGGGCTCGACATTAACGCTTGTCCGCTTGTCCGGTACCAATGAAAAAATATTTCGGACAAGTGAATATTGTTGGGCACTTGTCCGATTGGACAAGTGATTTTTCTATGTAAAAAAAATCTTCAAATAATAATAATAATAAAAAAAAAACAAATGTGAAGTTTATCGAATATAACCGGAAGCAGTACATAAACCTGAATTTCGATCCCGATATCAAACGCTATGTAAGTTCACATTTCATCGGGATCGATGTTCAATAATTGCAGCCATACTATTGCATGGCGTGGATCTCACGACGTTTGCGAGTTTGGAATATATTTGATTGATATTACAGATTCACTTGCAACATTTATGCTATTGTCAGGACAGGAAGTCTAGATAAAATTTAGTTTTATATGTGTTTGTATTATTTATCAATAACAACACTTATAAATCAAGCACGTTTAATTTTTTAATTGTTTTCAAGTTGACATAACAAGACATTCATTGAAAAATTTTCGGACAAGTGAAGTTGAAGTTCGGACAAGTAAATATCTTGGTCACTTGTCCGAATGGACAAGTAGGGAAAAAAGTTAATGTCGAGCCCTG
>PRKT01000081.1:363444-387573 GCA_003671525.1 Saccostrea glomerata | reverse complement strand
AGAATGACAAAGCCATAATTCATCCTATTTATATGGAAGCATGCTCAGGTAGTGTAGATTCAAGTTTGTTCAAATCATGACCCCCAGGGGTAGGGCGGGGCCAAAATGGCCGACCAAAGTTTTACATAGAAATATATATGGAAAATTCTTTAAAAATCTTCTTCTCAAGAATGACAAAGCCATAATTCATCCTATTTATACGGAAGCATGCTCAGGTAGTGTAGATTCAAGTTTGTTCAAATCATGACCCAGGGGGGTAGGGCGGGGCCAAAATGGCCGACCAAAGTTTTATATAGAAATATATAGGAAAATTCTTTAAAAATTTTCTTCTCAAGAATGACAAAGCCATAATTCATCATATTTATATGGAAGCATGCTCAAGTAGTGTAGATTCAAATTTGTTCAAATCATGACCCCCAGGGGAAGGGCGGGGCCAAAATGGCTGACTAAAGTTTTTAAAGATATATATAGGAAAATTCTTTAAAAATCATTTTCTAAAAAATAGCAAATCCATGATTGGTCATGGGACTACTTTTGGATTTAAACTTTACAATAAAAAGCCATTTTCTATTTTTTCCTACTTGCCTCTTGTTTGTAAATGATTATATTTGCGTTCGGGATACTTCTTGACTCTTTAATCTCGGAAATGAAAAACGCAAGTAAACAACTATCCGTAAGATATCATGCAATTCTATGAATAGATATGGTGTCATCCAATATCTTCTTAATATGTGATTAAGAATCTATATTGAAGCTTCCAATTTGTACTATAAATAATAAATAAACATAACTCAATTATTGCTTCTTAAATATTCTTGAAAAAAAACTTTGATTTTTTTAATTTTAAACACGCGTCTTTATTTCTTTCGATGACACAATCTGTGCATACCTGATTGCTTTGAGATCATGTGACAAAAACAATCCCGTCTTTTGACTTCACCGTATGCCAAGGGTTCATGAGGAGAGTAGCGTATCAGAAACCCTTGGCTAGCGAAGATGGAAATGCTTAAAATATATATATTCATGCCTTTAAGGCCTTAGATGAATTATTACATTTTAATTTCCTATCAAGTAAAATCTGTGTAAAGCAATGAGAGGAAAGAGAATTTATTGGAACTTTAAAAAAGTAAAACAAAAACATCTTAAAAATAAGCAAGATTGGTGAAATTTAATAAAAATTTGATAAAATTGTTCTGTATTTTTGGGTTGGGGGATATTAGTATTTTAGTAATATAATCATAATCCAAAATTTCTTTTTAAAAAGCAAGATTTTATATTTTGAAGAATTTGTGTGGTATGTGGTAAATTTTAAATTTAAGGTCAGACGACGCGTTCCTCAAAAATATATAATTTTTCCTAATAATTTGTCATTGAAGTAAAGGTACTTAAACAAGTTTCCTCACAAAAAATTAGGGTACCTTACCGGGCATTTGGAGAAGTTACCATAGGGTCATATTTCTTATACAGTCAAACTTGTCTTAGCGGCCACCCGAAATCAACGGCCACTCCCGGTCAGCGGCCACTTTCAGTTACCCCCGACGATTTTTCCTATATATTTTAACTGGAATAAACGGCCACCTGTGTAACGCGGCCAGCGGCCACCCAAATCCTCCCCCAACAGCCTTATTGACACTGTAATAGGCGGCCATTTCGTCACTTGTCGCGGTCCTATTACATCTTTTAAACGCATTGGCTTGGGTAATTATAGCCTCGATAGTAAATTTAACCTATTAATGCAATTAAAAAAATTGCTTTTAGATACGCTGAACTCTGTTTGTGTTTATGAAAAAAATATATTTGTCCTGTTATATCAATTTGTAATTATTTTTCAAGATCGCCGATTGAAAAATTAAAAGAATTTAATTACAATTTATACTTTCCTCTATCTAAAGAAATTCACACCTTTTAGATTTTGATTCCATGAAGAAGCCCTAATTGTTACTCTTGTGAAAACAAAGTGCTTCATGTGCCATGATTATCTCGTGAATTTCACCATCAAGAGACTATCAATAGGGATTAGTTACGCTCTACTGCACGTGACACCTGTGTTATGGAATGATTTTCAACTGCGTAAATACATCTCTATGGTCAACTGGTTAATTTTATTTGTGTGTCTGTGTATGTTACATAGAAATTCTGACAGCTTTATAAACAATAAGATTAACCAGACTTTTAAAACATTAGCAAGTAAGTTAATTACCGATTAATTAAGTGGGGGGGGGGGTTACACTGCTGACCACTTTTTTAACATATGAAAGTGAACATATTCTTACTTAAATTTCTATGCTTTATTTTATTCACCATGAAGTTTTATTTTGTGCATTTTTTTCTTTATAAAAAAGGATAATAGTCAGGCACTGTATGTATTTCTTCAAATGAAAATTAAAAGAATTGATTTTAATATTTCAATGTAACAAAAGCACACTGTTGAATGCAAGATTTTTAACTAATATGCAGGAACAGAAACATGCACAAAACCTTTAACATTTCGAATTCTTTAATATTTTTTTTTAATGAGCTTGAGTTATTATATATTTACATAAAAAAGCTTTTTTTAAATTGACCTGTTTAATTATGATTGATTAATTTAACTGTAGTGCTTAATTTTGTTTATTTATTGACTGAATGTCCTTTTTGAGGGCAAACTGGAATAAGAGGCCACCTGTCTTAAGTGGCCAGTTTCCAGATTTCCCAAAGGTGGCCTCTTAAAACAAGTTTGACTGTATATCCCTTATGGGTTATCTTCTGGATGGCCTTCATCAATAATTTTGGTGTACTTAAATTTAAAAACATTTTGAAAACAGTGTAGAAATCAGAAGACAATGACAAATATGAATATTTTTTAAATAATACCAAGAGATACAAAACATATATGTGAGGAACGTGTCGTCTGACCTTAAGTGTTTTAAATTAATCCATTTTAGTGTTTATGCCATTGGTGACTGCATTCAAGGACCAATGCTGGCACATAAAGCAGAGGATGAGGGTAAAATACTCATATTTCTCTAATGAAGAGAAAGAAGAAATATTACTTGCACATGTATTAATTTGTTTTTGAAAAGCTTATTATACTTTCAATTGATGTATGAATATCCAAGTATTTACGGAGGTTAAAATTTAATTAATGCATTTGCATATGGTATGAAAATTGTATCAATTTCAACCAGCATTTAGTATGAGAATTATGTTTCCTGTTTGTAGGCATTATCTGTGTGGAGGGGATGATGGGCGGGGCCGTCCACATTGACTATAACTGTGTCCCCTCCGTTATCTACACTCACCCCGAGGTAGCCTGGGTCGGAAAAACAGAGGAACAACTCAAGGAAGAGGTAATCAGTCGTAAGGGAGTTTAGTTATTATCAAGTTTTATTATGCAGTTAAAATGGGTATATTATTTATAGTTTTTAATGAAATTATAGCTTTTCATTAAACGTAGTTATTTATCCATTCATGTGAAAAGGGGGATAAATTGAAGGTAAAAGAGAACTAATTCTAATTTATGATATATTCTTTATGCTACATGTAAATGTTTTTAGTATTGATATGAAACAGAATAAATGCTGTATAGTCTACTTTTAGACTCATGATAACTTGATTGTGATGTATGGATTTCAGGGTGTGGTGTACAAAGTAGGAAAATTCCCCCTAGTGGCCAACAGCCGAGCCAAGACAAATGATGACACGGACGGATTCGTCAAAGTTTTAGCAGATAAAGAAACAGACAGATTACTAGGATGCCATTTTATTGGCTCCGTAAGTGTTTCTTTAAAAAAAAATGATTCCAGAATTGAATTATTGTTGCTTCGAGTCTTGTTTTATCTTACGATTCATGCCCATCAACTTGGCGTGATAGGGCTCGCTGTTATAATAATATATTATATGCATGTATTGTTTATCTTTTCATCATACTTTACAATCAGTTTTCAAAGATGTTTTATCCAACAGTCATGCTATAATACACATCTTTTGGACCTTTTCGTAGTTTAATATGTGATTCCTGATTGATTTTCTTCTAATTTTCCCCTATATTTATATTCAGGTGGCAGGAGAACTGATCAATGAGGCTGTATTAGCCATGGAATATGGAGCATCCTGTGAAGACATTGCCAGAGTTTGTCATGCACATCCCGTAAGTTGTTAAAAACTTTAACCATAGAGTCCTTTTAAACACTAAACTACACTGAAAAACCAGAAAATTTTAAACGCTAAATGTATTTAAATACCAAAGGATCATTTTAATTTGTAAGGGTCAATGTTTGTGGGCAACCAAACTTTTACTGGTTCTCATGCTAAGCTCCCTTTATAAATGGAAGAACCAGTGAATACTTACAGAACATTGGTTCCTGTAAAACTGGGATTATTTCACACTATATTTGTCCCCAAGGTGAAGCTTAATGAATTTAACTTACTAAATTATAAATAATTTTTATTTGCAGACTGTATCAGAAGCCTTAAGGGAAGCCAACTTAGCAGCATATGCAGGGAAAGCCATCAATTGTTAACATCTCATCACTGAAGATTTTATAATTTATTGACAATTTTTATACATCACACTTGGAAACATTGAAAAATTATGTTATTGTGGTTCTTGATGAACAGAAGTCGTCTGTTTTCATTGTTTTACAGAGTTCTTCAAAATGAATTGCAAACCACTCTCTTAAACTGTTAATATTAGTGCTTTATATTGTTACACTGAATGCAAAGTTTCGTACTGCAGTACTTTTTGTTTTTTCCTCGTGTACTAGAAAGGTTCTATGTAGAAACTCATGTTGAGCTCAGAATCTCTTTAATTCCAATTGAAAATATACTGAACTTGCTTGTTAAAATTAAGCTTGGCTGATTTTTTTAAAAATATGTTTGTAAATAATGAAGTCTTAAATAGAGAATAAATATTTATGAATATTCTTAACTTTTATCCTCTTCTTTCACAATTAGAATCTGAAAATTTTGTTCGCATGGTCCCTCACTTTCCTATTTGTGGTTATGTCAATGTCAGAAATGATGCCTTGTAGGACACATTTTGTTCAATTTTTTTTGAAAATTTAAAACTGTCCCAGTGACTAGTTTGAGTGTGGCCATTTGTGTGGTGTGCATTAACTTTTTAAAATATGGGCCAAAACTCTTGATATTGGGGCAAAGGGCATGCTCTCAAAGTCACTTTGAATTTGACCAAGAATTACACAATAAAAACGTTTATATTTTGCTTAGGCCAAAAAAAATAATTAATAGTTTTGCGGGCACTGTCACATCAATTCAGTTTTATTGACTATTGAATAGGGAAATAACTCAATTTTCTATTTTTCCAAGTTGAAAAAGAAAATTGAGTTATTCCCCTTTCATAAATGCAAAGATGACGTGTTTATTAGAAAAAAAACAATATATTTCTTCTAAATTTACAATATTTATTGAATTAATATTTAAATAAATGTTTGGAATAACATTATTTAAAGTTGAATGCAAATTATAACTAGTAATTTCAGAGGACACAAATTGAGAATAAGTAGATATTATCATTTTATTGAAATAAATGGCTTATAGAGGGTGTAAAACCTGTTTAAAAAAATCCCGCCTGTCACATTGAATTTTGTATTTTTTTTGGCCCGAGAAACTTTTTTTTTTGCCTTAATATAAAAACTAAAATCTTTTAAGTCGATGCATTTTAAGACTTCACATCATGTTAACTCAAAAGGAGGTCACAGTGACCTACCTTTTGAATTTTGCGGGCGTTTGATTTTGAGGCATACTTGAGACTTGTTAAGGCCTATGATCATGAAACTTTGTCAGTTGATGAATCTTGGGTCCTCTAACAATGTCAACTTAAAAGTAGGGAACCATGAACTATTGTTTTTTTATTTTATGGCTTACCGGTATATCTTCTAAAACATTTAAGGCAATTATTTCAGATACTGAGACGTTTAGAAGATTTTTTTGTGAAACACTGATGCCCCCATAGGGCAGCTTATGGTGGGGATTGAAATTTCTCAAATGCAAGTTAAAAGTCAAGGTCAAAATTGTTGGTACCCAAAGTAAGGTCTTCTCACAAGGAATACACATGTGAAATATGAAAGGCCTAGTACTAATGGTTCAAAACATGGTAGAGATGAAAGTTTTTTAAATGGGTCAAGCTCTTAAGGCCAAGGTCAAAATTGTTTATGTATCCAAAGGAAGACCTTGCCACAAGAAATACACCTGTATAATATGAAAGTGGTAGTACTTACAATTCAAAAGTAATTGTCAATTTTTTTTTAGTTGACCAAATTCTTATGTCAAGGTCAAATATTTTAAAGCCAAATGAAAGGTGTTGTCACAGTGAATACACATGTGAATTATGAAAGCCCTAGCTCCAACTATTCGAAAGTTATGGCTATGTTTTAAGTAAGGTAATTTTTATTAAAAGTGGCTCGAGGTCAAGAGATAAAATTCAGTGGTACCAAATGAAAGTTCTAGTAAAAAAAGAATACACCTGTGAAATATGAAAGCCATAGCCCCATCCAATCAAAGTAATGGACAAGGTTACAAAGTTTTTGCTGACAAACACAATTAGACAGACAGGGCAAAAACTATTTACCCCACTCGAAATTTTCAATTATGGGGGCATAAAAATGTTTTCACATAACTCTAACAATGACCATTATTAAGGACAAATGATTCAAACAACTAAATGTGTTTGAAACACTGATGCCCAAATATGGCAGCTTATGATGAAGATTCAATTTTTTTAAAAATGCAAGTCAAATCCAAAGTCAAGGTCAAAAAGTCAAAATTATTGGTATCCAGAGGAAGATCTTATCACAAGGAATACACTGTGAGATGTGAAAGCCCTAGTGCTAACTTTTCAAAAGTTATGGTTTAAGATTTTAAAAAGTGGGCCAAACTCTTAGGTAACGGTCAAAATTATTTATACACATTTTAAGGTCTTGTCATGGTGAACATCCATTCCTAGCACCAACAGTTATAGCCAAGGTTTAAGTGAACTAACTTTTCAAAAGTTATGGTTTATCTGAGGTTAAGGTCAAAATTATTTATACCAATTTTAAAGGTTTGTCAATGTGAATACCAATCCCTAGCACTAAAAGTTATAGCCAGGGTTTAAGTTTGATAATTTTTATGCCCACGTAAATGAAGTTAGGGGTGTATATAGTTTTTTTCGTGTCTGTCTAGCTCTCCGTCGGTCTCTCTGTCTGTCTTTAACCTTGACCTTAACTTTTGATTTAGTGGAGCTATGATTTTCATATTTCACATGTGTATTCCTTGTGTCAAGACATTTCTTTGGGTACCACCAAATTTGACCTTTTGACCTGACGTTAGAGTTTGACCCACTTTAACACAAAAGTTTTCCTTTAGTCATATCGTTTGAAAAGTAGATACCAGGACATTTATACTTCACATATATTCTTTGTGGCAAGAGCCTTTATTGTCTTGAATACCAATAACCTTGACTTTTTGACCTTGACTTTTGAGATTTCCGTACTTATGAAAAAGATTTAACCTAGGCCATAACTTTTGAACGCTAAAGGCTAGTGCTCTCATACTTCACACATGTAATCCTAGTAAAAAGACCCTTCATTTGATACCAAGAACTTTGACCCTTTGACCTTGGAGTTTGACATACTTTAAAAAAACCTTAATTATAACTTTTCAAGGGTTAGGGCTAGTGCTTTCACACTTTTCATAATTAATTCTTGTGACAAGACCTTTCATTTGATATCAAGAATTATGACCCTTTTACCTTGACCCTGGAGTTAGACCTACTTTTTAAAATTGGTAACCTTGACCATAATATTTGAAGGATTAGGGTTAGGGCTTCTATACTTCACATATGCATTCTTTGTGGCAAGACCTTTTATTGGATACCAGTAACTTTGACCTTGGAGATTTCTGTACTTATGAAAAATCTTGATCCTTTCCTACTTTCATATTCCACAATTGTATTTCCAGTGAGGGTGAGAATACCCTTCTTTGGATACCAATACATGTATATTCAATTTGCATGTAAGAAGAGTTTAATCTTCGCTATGTTGCCATATGAGGGCATCAGTGTTTCACAAACACATCTTTTTTTTAAATGGGTCAATCTCCGAGGTCAAGAGGTCAAATTTGGTGGTACCCAAAGAAATGTCTTGTCACAAGGAATACATCTGTAAAATATAGAAGCCATACCCCCTACTACTCAAAGGTTATGGACAAGGTTAAGGTTTTTGCGGACATACTGATATTTAAATATTCAATTGGGGCACTATACCTACTACAAGAAAATCCTTGACAAGCAAACGAAGGTAATCAGACGTTCTGATTGAGGCCCAAAAAGCCTGGAAAACGTCAGATACGTATTTCGGACTTATTTCCCATTGGACACAGTACTTAGAATTTTCATAAGTGACAAGTACAGCTATATGTGCAGACGTTTATCTTTATATTGACCTTTTAGCATACATACGAAGATAATTTACAACTAATCTACCAAAGAACAAGGACTTGAAGATCTGTTGAGATGGCAAACATTACACTGTGTTCTTTTATTCTGCTTTTTTGTAGTTTCACTGTCTTTGCAGATGACAGTCTCACGATACAGCGTGTATTAGAAGAGCTCTCGCAATTAAGGACTCGGGTTGATAAGCAGGATCTTGAGCTGCATCAGTTAAAACAGGCTGTAAAGTCCCAGAGTGCGGAGATTCAGCTCCTTAAGGGTGCCCGCCCCACTGATGACGTCAGTGATCATCCTGAGTTGGGGACCAATTCTGCTGACAAAGCTCATGAAACAGTTTCTTTTCAAAAATCGACGTAAGCTTTTAAGAATTAAGTTCTTCAGAAAAAAGTTTACTCTGTAACTGTACTTTACATCGCCAGTTTGACCGCATATAGACTACCGGGTATTTATATTTGTGAGCCTGGAAGCTGAATATTCAGTTAATTAAAATTCTATTTAGATCAAAGGTACGGTGGTATATTTAGGACACGCAATTATTTTTTTTAAAATACCAGAAAAAAAATCTTATGAAAACGAGACATTATCTTGTGAAAACGAGATATTATCTTGTGAAAACGACATAATTATCTTGTGAAAACGACATATTATTTTGGTGAAAACGACTTATCATCTTTTGAAAACGACTAACCGTAAATCTGGAATTTTTTGCTGTAGATAAATTTTTATCAAATTTGCGATTTCATCACATTCGCAAAAATATTTTTCTTAAAAATGAATTACCAATAAGAAAATGTAAACAAAGCAGTGGTCATTCGCAAAATTTTGAAACGTAAAAATTAATCAACAGCATTTTGACCCGAATTCGCAAAATAAAATCGACGTAAAAAATTTCCAGATTTTCGGTATTATCTTGTGAAAACGAATTATTATATTATGTAGTTTTACGAAGTTTCGGGGGTATATAGTTTTTATTGTGTCCGTCTGTCTGTCTGTTTGTCCGCAATAACTTTAATTTTATCAATAACTTTTGATTTAGTGGAGCTATGACTTTCATATATTGCACATGTGTATTCCTTGTGACAAGATCTTACTATGGGTACCACAAAATGTGACCTTTTAACCTTGGAGTTTGACCCACTTTTACACAAAATTCTAAACTTTTATTTTGGCCATATCTTTTGAACAGTAGAAACAAGGACTTTTACACTTTATGTATATGTATTCCTTGTGAAAAGACCTTTAATTGGTTACCAAAAACTTTGATTTTTTGACCTTGGAGATTTCGGTATTTATGAAAAAACTTTAACCTTGGCCATACCTTCTGAACTGTTAGGGCTAGGGCTTCCATACTTTACATATGTATTTTTTGTAGCAAGACCTTTCATTGGATACCAATTACATTGACCTTACTAATGAGAAAACTTTAACCTTGGCCTACTTTTATATTTCACAATTGTATTTCCAGTGAGAATACTCTACTTTTGGTACCAATATATTATAAATGCATTTTAAAAAAGTTAAATCTTAGCTATGTTGCCATACAGGGGCATCAGTGTTTCATAAACACCCCTTGTTTTTTCAAATTTTGCTTGTCAATTATCTCTGTAAAAAGAATCTTTAAATATTGTATGATTGGTCTGTTCGTTACATTGATGGAAGAGAACGCGCTGGGGGGGGGGGGGGGATCGGATTGAACCCTCACCCCCACACCGCATACTTTTTGGTTACCCCTTCCCCCTCCACTTTTCAAAACTGTTAAAAAGTCTATTAATTTTCATTGATTTAATCTTAATGCATCCTATTTTTTCTAATTACTAGTATTTATACACGTATCTTATTATGCAAGCCGTGTGTCATTCCGTCGCAATAAAGTAATAAACACCAAAAAGATCTATTACAATACAAAAATGTATAAAACGTTCTATCTGAAATTAAGCAGCATGTTCGTAAAGTTCATAAGAAAAATATTTTACTATCACGTTTTCTTTTACGTATATATTTCTTTGTTTTAATTTCAGAGCATTGCTGAATGACAGTGCAAATCTCACAAGAAGAATTCTACGAAAGGATCGTTCAAGTGGATTTGTTACATGTAATCCATTTTTTCTTTCTTTTTCTTTCCATATTTTAAAACAATCCTGATTATAGATGCATATATGTAGTTAACTTTCATATTTTGATTTCAATTTAGCTCATCTAAACCAGTGAGCTTTTTAGCTTACCTGAGCCGAAGGCTCAAGTGTATGGCACGCCAAATTCACAAAAATGAGCAAAACATTATCTGATAAATACAGTTTCACGATTTGTAAACTATAGTTTACAAACCGTTAACTATAGTTTTCGATCTGATAAATATAGTTTCACGATTTGTGAAACTATGATTAACAACTCTTAACTATAGTCTACGATTGTAAACTATAGTTTACAAACGTGAATCTATGTTTATCAACAAAATCTATTATTAACACTTTTTACAGACAGATAAACTTAGATTAGCATTCGTAAACTATAGTTAACAACCGTTCAATATAGTTTTACAGATGTAAACTATACTTAACAAATCGTTAAGTATAGTTAACGATTTGTAAACTATAGTTTATAGTCGATAAACCTAGTTTATCAGTTGTGAAACTAGGTTTAGCTCATTTTTGTGAATTTGGCGTGCCATACAAGTGAGCTTTTCTGATCGTTAACTTTTTACATTTTCATCTTCTTCTTCATCTTCGCTAGACAAGGGTGACGATCCGCTTCTCTCCTCTTTGTGAAAAGAAGAGGGGAGCGGATCGTCACCCTTGGCTAGCGAAGATGATGATCCGCTCCTCTCCTCTTTGTGAAAAGAGGAGAGGAGCGGCTCGTCACCCTTGGCTAGCGAAGATTCTAGCTGTAACCAACGAAATCCGTAATTGTGCCTCCAACAAACTCTTACTTAATCCGCCAAGGGTGAAAAGAGGAGAGGAGCGGATCGTAACCCTTGGTTAGCGCTGAAGCAAGAACCACTGGGCCAATTTCAACCAAACTTGCCACAAAGTATCCTTGGGTGAAGGGTAGTCAAGTTTGTTCAAATGAAGGGTCAAACCCTCTGCATAGGTGAGATAATTATGAATCAAGAACCACCGGGGCATAAAAGATGAAACTTGTGTGGAATCATTCTCAGGTGGTGTAGATTCAAGTTTTTCGAACCATGACCCCCGGGGCTAGGGCGGGGCCACATTGACCGACCAAAGTTTGACATAGAAATGTATAAAAATAACAAAGTTATGAATAGTCAATTTCATATGGAAGTATCCTCAGGTAGTGTAGATTCAAGTTTGTTAAAATCATGACCCACGGGGGTAGGACGGGGCCACAATGGCCGACCAAAGTTTTACATAGAAATATATATAGGGAAATTCTTTAAAAATCTTTTTCTCAAGAACCACTGTGCCAGGAAAGATGAAACGTATGCCCTGTTCACAAGGAGAGTTTAATTCCAATTTAACGTAAGTTTACTGCGAATTAGCTTCGCCTAGCGTTCACACGGAGAATTTAATGCGAATTAGTTGACTTCGCATTAGTTTACTGCGCATTAGCTCCGTGTGAACGCTAAGCGAAACTAATTCGAATTAAATTTTAGGGCATGCGTAATGGTAAAATTACGTCAAATACGTCATGTCGGTGGTCAGCTTTAAGTACTTGTGCTATTTTTGAGTGAAAAACTATGAAAAATGTGTTAATCACTAAAATATGTCTCCAGACACTGTGATCATGTCAAATGCATCTGCCTCTGCAAAAGGTGACGTGATTTGCAAATGATATCATAATAGCCTTCCTCACGCCTGACTGTCGAAGTAAAATTTTAATTCGCATTAGTTAACTTCGCATTAGCTGTCGTGTAAACACAATTTAATTCGCATTAGTTTGATTCGCATTAGTTTACTTCGCATTAATTTCCTGCGAATTAAACTTGTCGTGTGAACAGGGCATTACTTTGCATTAATTAACTGCGAATTAAACTAGTCGTGTGAACAGAGCATTATATGGAAGCATCCTCAAATTGTGTAAACTCAAGGTTGTTCAAATCATGACCCCAAGGTAAGGGCGGGGCCACAAGTGGCCGATCAAAGTTTAACGTAGAAATATATAGGAAAATTCTTTAAAAATCTTCTCAAGACTAGCACAGCCATGATTGGTCACATTTATATGGATGCATCCTCAGGTAGTGTAGATTCAAGTTTGTTCAAATCATGACCCCCGGGGGTAGGGAGGGGCCACAATGGTCGACCAAAGTTTTACATAGAAATATATAGAAATACAGTGCAGGGAAATAATTTTGTTACAGCATCAATGCTGATTTTGGTGCTTCCTATGCTTGCTGATTTTGATGCTTCCTTTGCTTGCTGATTTTGATGCTAGTTATCCTTATCCTGATCCTGGTTTGATCCTTATCCTGATGCTGGTTTGAAACTAGGTCAATGCTAGTAATGCTACTGGAAGTAGGATTATCCTGCCGGAAGTGGATAATTCAAAAACAGCATCGCTATTTAAAGCCATTAAAAATAATTTTTGGGGTAATTTTTATTTGTAATTTGTATTAAATGACTTTCCTTTATCTGTTTTCACTTTGGTCAATGCTAGTTCTATCCTTTGCTTGCTGATGCTGATCCAAGTAATGCTGTTTTTTAAATGCTGATGCTGATGCCAGTTCTATCCTGATCCTACTTATGCTGATCCTGATGCTGGTTTATGTAACAAAATTAGTTCCCTGCACTGTATTCTTTAAAATCTTCTTCTCAAGAATAACAAAGCCACGAATGGTCATATTTATATGGAAGCATCCTCAGGTAGCGTAAATTCAAGTTTGTTAATTCTTTAAAGATAGGCCACGGTATTTTTACTCATCAACGTATTTCACTAAACCTGCTTCATAAGACATTTTGGCGAAAATCCGACTAAAATCGGTCCCGCCGTTTCAAAGATAATCAATCAGGGCCGTAACTAGGGGTAAAAGATAGAGGAGGCGGGTGTTTGGGGGCCGTCGATTGAGGCTCCCAAAGATCGGGGGGTGGGGGGGGGTAAAGATGGGGGGGGGGGGGGGGGTGAAGCCCCCCGCAAAAAAAATTGCTTCAAACGGCTCAATTTTGGACCATTTTCTTGATTTTGAGAAATTCAATGCTTACCACTTTATTACTGTTTGACTTCAGTAAAACAGTAAAAGGCGACTGAATGAAGACTGTGTGTCGTAAGGGGCGACTGAATGGGGAGTGTGTGTCGTATAAGGCGATCGCGACTGAATGGGGACCCGTAATGATCTGAGTTACTTAGAGTAGGTCCTCATCGTCCCTTGCGTGTTGTAAGTTTACGTCCCGCTCAAGAATATTACACTTATATGGCGTGTTGTAAGAAGCAACTGAATGGGACAGTCCCTCGGATGAGACGGAAAAAAACCGAGGTCCTGTGTCACGACATAGGAGTCGGCAGTTTTATCAATAAACCAATGTAGACTAACCTATGAGCTAACAGGAATGCAACGCGATTTTGGAGATTTTTGCTCTGCCGCTTTATTTGGTCAAAATAACAAACGCATGCGACTCAATTCATGTCAGTTGATGTATCCCACCTGATTTCTGGTCCAGTCTCCCTCTTAATCGCCATTATTCACCCTAAAATCTGACACATTTCGAAAAGAATCAGCCGCCATGAGGGTTTTCCCGTGACGTCACTAAATATTCAAAATGTGTGCATTGACTTAGGTAAGTTTTACTTAATTCATTTTAAAAACATTTTTTGGTATATTATTGCTTTAAAAATATAAAAAACACAAATAAATTAATGATTGAACACTTTTTCAATTATTTAAATGTTTAAATGTAGGAGAATCCAAACTCAGTTCAACATAGAATCGTGACGTCACGGGAAAACCCTCATGACGGCTGATTCTTTTCGAAATGTTGCTTATGTCAGATTTTACGGTCAATAATGGCGATTAAGAAGGGGAATGCACCAGAAATCAGGTGGGACACATCAACTGACATGAATTGAGTCGCACGCGTTTGTTATATTGACCAAATAAAGCGGCAGAGCAAAAATCTCCAAAATCGCGTTGCATTCCTGTCGCTACATGTACGCTCGCGAAGCTCATAGGTTAGTTTACATTGGTTTATTGATAAAACTGCCGACTCCTGTGGTCACGATAAAGATCCCTTCCTGCTCAAAGGCCCTGAGCGCCGAGCATAGGTCTAAATTTTGCAGGCCTTTACCGGCAATGGAGACGTCTGAAAAATTCTTGAGCGGGACGTAAAACAATCAATAACCAACCAACTAACGTTAACTCACAATACTCATCTGATGCTTCAATTGAATTTTAACTTCTGAATGTAAATATAAACAATGATAAATACGAAACTGACTTTTCCCAAGAAAAAGATAAAATTATTTAAGTCAATAGGGGTATCTGGGAAGATCGTACCCATAGATTCATTCTGAATAGTTTTCACTGTACTAAATGCAGTTCTAAAATGATCGATCGCCGTAGTTCGAATTTCGCTATGGGACATGGGGACTGGTCCTTCGGATGAGACCGCATAAAGTTAACCGAAGCCCCGTGTCACAGCTGTGGCACGATAAAGATCCCTCTCTGCTCAAAGGCCCTGAACGCCGAGCATAGGTAATGGTGACACTCACTGGATAGCTGAAAAATTGCTGAGGTGGCTATAATCAAACAAATAAATGATCAATCTTGATCCAGCTGGTTGTGTTGTGTTTCTTATTTCCAAAAAAAAAAAAATGAAAAATCTAGAGGAGGCAATTGCCTCCGTTGCCTCAATGGTAGTTACGGCCCTGTCAATGTTGAACGTCTGCTGTGAAAACGATCGAAAATCCTTGACTATGTCACTTCCGGTTTAAATGCAATCAAGTTAAATGACGTCACAAGTGTGTCTCGCTTCCCTCAAGTGATAGACAGAAAACGCTGTTTCGGATAATTCTGATAGTCCATTAGAGGAAGAATCGTACGGTTAGAACTTTCTTTTGGATCGTCAAGTTTTGATGAGGATTCATTGCTGTGCAGTAATACAGAAAATGTGGGAGTAGAACTTTCTCGTTTTGAGCCCTACGCTAGTGAACCGTCAGACGAAGAAGAATCGACCACAAACGATGTGGAACCTGAGGTAGCAAATAGTTTGCATACTATTGATTGGTATGTGAGTTAAACGATAGAAAATATTCACAAGTAGCATTTCAAATCATTTATTTAAAAATTATATTTAATAAAAACATAATTCGACACATTACCTATCCCCCCCTAAAAATTTAACATCTAAAGACCTAAACAGCTGATAGCATGAATAATGTTAGTCCCTACTGATTTTAATTTTGCCTTCATTTTTTTCATTTGTTAAGGGAACCCACTCTTTGTTCTACACGTTTAAGTTTTAGAATATTTTTTCATAGTTATTTTTTTTATGCTTTGCAATGATTTTTTTTTAACAAATGACCCCACCTTCGGATACTCCCATGACTTTTTAAAATAAATTTAGAACAAAATGTTATTTTGGTGCTTGCATTTGTATAAATTGATTTTAAAACACAAAATTTGTATGTTTTACAATTTTGTGCAAAGAAAAAAAACCGTTTTAATTCTCATGTTAAAATATTGAATTAATTTGTTCAACTATATAAAAAATAAATAAATAATTTTAAAAATGGGGGGGGGGGGGGTTCACTTATATATCTAGGCTTAATGCAACACAATCAACTAAAAGTCAGATGTTAAATTCGACTTTCAGAGTTTAATGAGTTTACTAAAATTGTTAGAATATAATTGATATGTATATTTCTGTTTTTTATGTGTCACATTATTCACGTGTTTAATTGTACGTTGTTTCATGCAATAAAATTCAATTTTAAACAAGTCAAGGGTACCGGATGATCGTTATTCTACCTTGTAGATGTCCAATCTAAACATTACTGTAATATAGAAGTTGATAAACAGTAACATTTATGTAAATTTAATAATCAATTAAATTCGTATTCAGTGTCAATGAGAACAAGAAAATTGATGTATAGAACTATAGACGGTGTGAAATGGGCCTCATCCCTGAAAATCCAATCAATTTTCAATGTACAATGCACACTGTTCTCGGTAGAAATTTCAAAGCGTGACTGTAAGCAAAACTTCAATTATCTGTGATAGAAATTATTTTGGCATAATGTGCACAACCGGCAATCCTCGGCTTACTCCGCTACACTCCATTCAAACAGGTATACGAGCCATCCAAGGAGCTCCGAGCTCGAGTGATGTGTATACGCCATACACCCCCCCCCCCCATTAGAATTAACAAAGCCGCACATTAATGATGATTGACGGATTTTATTTAAAAAAAAAAACGGAGTTAAAATTTTTTTAAAAAAATCCTATTTTTAAAACATTTCATTCTTATAGTCAGGTTATTACAGGGTGGGTAAATCTTAAAATAAAAATGTCGAAATTTCTTTCATTCCTGATTGAAAAAATTGAAGATAAAAAATTAAAATCATATGCTTTTATGTAATGGCTTTAGAAAAGGTTATTTTACAGAGATAAAATATTTTACAGAGATAAAAAAAGAAAGTTAACAGACCATTCTATTAAGAGTTCACAAGCGTAAATAAGCAGTGATTAAATACAACTGCAGAGTTAATTGAGATAGGTCTACGGCAACACTAAGAAAGGGTGAACAGCTTCCAAATGCCAAATTATTATGATCCTCTGAAAATGACATCTCTGATTGAAAAAGAGAAAAAAAAATCTACAATGCACTTTACCGATGATGTGAACTTCATAACAATGATCCGGCACTTCATTACAATTTAATTAATCAAATATAATTATGAGCGATGTTTTTTTTTTTTTTTAGAGAGGGGGGGGGTGCGGTGCTTGTACCAGCGTTTTCAAGGTTATGGTCGAACTAAAAAAGAAATTTTAAGTAAATTAAATGTGTAAAAACGAAAATGGAGAAGTAAAAATGATCGAAACGAAAAAAATTACTCGGAAAAAAAAATTAAGAGAGAAAGAAAAAAAAATCGGAATTAATCTTTGAAAGGCCTCCCTTTCTGTACTGATAAAAAAAAACTTGCGCATCCAAAAAAATTGGGGGTGGGATGGGGTGAGGGGGGTAATCAAACCATTTAATTACAATATTTAAACATGTTGTCCGGAAGTATATTGTTTTTGCCAGAAATAAAATTAGTAATCAAAAAATAAAACTAACGTTCTGCCTGCATGCGTTTGATTTTTTAACAACACCTCGTTTCGTTTAAATGTATAGACAATGAAAACAGGACATCAAATTAGTTTTGAAAATGACCACTGTTTATTATCTTCACATTTTATTGCGTCTTGAAGTTTTTAAACCTCAGAGTGTTGCGCCAAAGGTGACGGTGTTGATGATTAACTATATATACTAAGTCTGCAAGTCACACTTGTGACGTCACTTACGTCACTTCCGGTATACAGCCAATTTCAGTGCGAGCTCTCAGGTGTAAACTAAGCTATTTTTGGTAATATCTCTAATCAGCAAGAGAGATAGTTGTTGAGTTGTATATCATTTTACTCGTAATTATAATGACTATCGAACTATGTTTAAATGTAAAACCTACCAAGCCTTTCTTTAAGAACCTTCTCTAGAATAGCAAAGCCATGATTGGTCATACATGTATTTATATGGAAGCATTCTCGGGTAGTGTAGATTCAAGTTTGTGCAAATTATACCCTCTCACCTTTAAAGAATGGCTTGGACTACTTTTGGGTTTAAACTTTTCAATAATAAATTAATTTCTGCATTTATGCTAGCCACCGTGCTCAGGTGAGCGATGTGGCCCATTGGCCTCTTGACTGATCATTTGTTGTACCTGCATGTCTGTTTGTCCGTCTGTACCTCTGGTAAAATATTTTCGACTTCTCTGGAATCACTGGACGAAACGCCATAGAAACATAATTATATGTGCTTCCTTTTTTTAAAAAAATCAGACAAAGCCAACCTCTCCTGTAATTAAGGAGGTTTTCTCTTGACAGCAAAAAAATATATAACGTTACTATAAACGCAAAAAATACATGGAATAGTTTATACAGTGTATTTCTAAAGAAATTCGATTTCTGTGCATGGTAGGACGGGCCACAATACATGGTCATGTACATGTATCTCAGGAGTCTGAAGTTTTTATCGTAAAAAAAAATCCTACCTCAACTTACTAAGTAACTTGCGCAGACTCCTATGACATGTATAAAAATGTAGAAAAACAAATATGTACACCTCAGTTTCTGAATAACATTGAATGTTGTTTTTCAGTACCGGCAAGTCCAGCTTCTGTTCAGATGACCCGCCGCATTGGTCTGACAGCGTACAGAAGTTCAAACGACCCTGTTGTTCCAAGAGAAACCCTGATTTTCAACCACGTTTATACAAACACTGGGAATCGTTATAATCGCTACACTGGGGTATTCAGTGCGGATCAGGATGGTCTTTACGTTTTCTATTTTAGTCTGGAGTGCAAGGGCGCAAAAATACAGGCAGAAATAGTTAATGACAACGATGTCTTTGGTTTTGTCTACTGTGATGCCACATCAGGTGGTTATCACAGCAGCGGAGAAATGGTTGTTAGAGAAGTAACTTCTGGTACTTCGGTCTGGGTACGCGTTGCCTCGTCAAGTGATCATTATAGAAACACTCTTGGTGACAAAACCATATTCACAGGTTTTCTGCTTTACTAATTCATTAAATTGTATTGTTGAAAACATGACTGTTTTTATTCATATTAAATTGTTAAAATCTAAAAATTTTCTTCGATTTGTTAGTCAGCTTGATTTGCCTTTTTTAGTATAAACATTGTTTATTTCGTGGTCAAAATGAGAAGCGACAAGCTGCAGAACCATGCAGAAAGCACATGTATCTAAAAAAATATTGAATGTATACTACTGGATCAAAGAAACAAACCAAAACATTTTTTGAATATTTTTCTGTTTAAAAAAAACACACTATATTTTGGATTTTATAAATCTGCTCATTTTAACATGTTGCATCATAACAAACAAGAGGCCCAAAGGCCTTGAATCGCTCTTCTGATAAATTGTACAATCTATCTCTTCTATATAAGCCTCCAACTCTATTAGTATCATAAGACCCAAAATGCATCAACTTACAAAGTTTGATAATATTTAGCCAGTTAAGACTGAAGATACTATAATATAATTATAAAATACCATAAGTAGGTCACAGTGACCTATCTTTTGATTGAAATTTTCTGAAGACTCAAGATACATTAATTGACAAAGGCTGGTGATTCTAATTAAATAAGTACCTGAGATATTAAAAAGAAGGTCACCATGACCTACTTTTTGGTCAACATTCTCTGAAAACCCAAGATGCATCATCTGACAAAGTTTTATGGTTCTAAGCCAATTAGTACCAGAGATAATTAAATAAAGCCATCAAATGTCAAAAAGTAGGTCACGGTGACCTACTCTTTGGTTGACTTTATCCAAAAACCCAAGATGCCTTAACTGACAAAAATTTGATGATTCTAAGCCAATAAGTACCTGAGAATATTCAAAAGTAAGTCACCGTGACCTACTCTTTATTGGACATTCAATGAAACCATAAGATGCCTCAACTGACAAAGTTTGATGATTCTAAGCCAATAAGTACCAGATATATAATTAAATATAACCATAAAATGTCAAAAGTAGGTCACAGTGACCTATTTTTTGGTCGACGTTCTCCGAAAACCCAAGATGCCTAAACTGACAAAGTTTAATGATTCTAAGCTAATACGTACCTAAGATACTCAAAAGTAGTCACTGTGACCTACTTTTTGGTCGACATTCTCCGAAAACCCAATATGCCTCAACTGACAAAGTTTGATGATTCTTATCCAATAAGTGCCTGAGATACTTAAATATAGCATAAAATGTCAAAAGTAGGTCACTGTGACCTACTTTTTGGTCGACAATCTCCGAAAACCCAAGATGCATCAACTGACAAAGTTTGATGATTTTAGGTCAATAAGTACCAGAGATAATTAATTATAGCCACAAAATGTCAAATGTAGGTCACCATGACCTACTTTTTGGTCGTCACTCTCCGAAAATCCAAGATGCATCAACTCACAAAGTTTGATGATTCTAAGCCAATAAGTACAGGAGATAACTTAAATAAAGCCAAAAAATGTCAAAAGTAGGTCACTGTGACCTACTTTTCAATCGTCACTCTCCAAAAACCAAATATGCATCCACTCACAAAGTTTGATGATTCTTAGCCAATAAATACCTAAATTTAGCCATAAAATGTTGAAAGTAGGTCATCGTGACCTACATTTTGGTCAACATTTTTCAAAGACCCAAGATGCATCTACTGTCCAAGTTTGATGATCGTAGGTCTGAAGGTAATCAAAATATGCATTTTAAACAATTTGGAAACAAATGTCGGCAAAATTCAAAAAGTAGGTCACAGTGACCTACTTTTTCATACATATGTTTAAAGGTCCCAAGATGCATCAAAGTACAAGAATTAACATGATGTGAAGTTGTAAGAGGCATCAACTTACAAGATTTGATGATCCTAGTCCTTATAGTAAGCAAAATATACGTTTTTATTAATTGTAAATTAAGGTCAACTTTGAAGTGACCTTGAGACCACGCCCTTTGCCCCAGGGTAATTCCCCGTGCAAATTTTTAATCTTCGACATATCCTGATCCTTGTATGCAAGTTTGGTGAAAATCTGACTGGTGGTTATGGAGAAGATTTTTTAGCAACCAGTACTTTTGGTTTTGTTTTCCTGATTATCTCCCCTTGTTTAAGGGTCCCAGCCCTTATTTTAGTATAAATGGTAGCCCTTGGGCCAAGGATACCCTGTGACAAATTTGGTACTGATTGGCTAAGGGGTTCTTGAGTTATGGCCCATATTCTAAAAAGTTTATGCACACCGCACAAATGGCCATAGCATTAGCTCTTTGAGCCTTTGTCTCAGAAGAGCTAAAAATAATAGTACAAGTTTTATGACAAATTTGATAAAATTAAAGGGATAAGATGCTATTTAAAGCATTTTCAGAAGGAAAAAAACTCACTAATCATTATAAAAGAGAATAATGATAAGATATTAGAGCTTTCATATTTCATGTGTATTCTTCGTGAAAAGACCTTGACCTCTTGATACCAGCAATTTTGATTTGCATTCGAGAACCTTTAACCTTGCCATAAACTTTCATACAGGGGTAGGTGTATCAGTTACTATCACACACACCTCGTTCTACGTGTAAAATAATGGCAAAGTATGTTTCTTTGTCACAAAAGATTACAAATGGTTGTTACCTCCTTGCAAATAAGTTTGAGGGGATATAGTTATGCTTGTGTGTGGGTTAGTTTGTTTTTGTGTGCATAACAGAACTGAGTAATTTTCATATACTGTAGACGTACTTTTTTCCACGGGGTCATAATTCCGCGGAATCTCAATTTCTATTTAATCTGCGGGTAGAAAATTACGCGGCTTTTCTAGATTGTCACTATATGCCTTACATTTATATTAAGTATGCTTGGACAAATTTCCGCGGAAAGTTTGTGACCGCGTACATAGCGTAAATTAAAACCACGCGGAAAAAAAGTACTTCTACAGTACCCTCTTTTTCAAGGGGATGGTCTGCTTCGTGATACCCTTGTTTTAATGGTTATAATGGAGATATAATCATTTAAAATTTTGCATATGGAGTCTAGTAAATAATAACGTGCCGTGCCACAGCATGATACGCCCGTGTCGCATAATAAACGTTCCGGGTAACTTGGCGTTCCGGCCGGAACGCTAAATACCTATTATATTGGTTCCGGGCCATAATAAACGTTCCGGCCCGCGTAAGAATGGTTCCGGCCGTATAAACGTTCCGGGCAACCAAGCACCCCTATTAAACTCTTTATTTATATTTAATATTGGCTGTTAATTTTAATTTTCTTCTTTCTTTTATACATGTACCTTATTATATGATTCAGCAGGATTTAAAAGTTAGACATACATATGTTTACATTTCAGGTCAGAATATGCGGTCTTTTTACCAGAGACATTATATATATTTATTGATGTCTCTGATTTAAATATTATATTAATCCATGAAATTCCGGTTGATTATTTTGATTCTTTGTAATCAAAAGAAGGTGTGAAACTTGTTTACATTGATATACCCCCATCGTCCAGGTAGCACAACAACGTTATTAAAACGTTATCAAAACGTTTTCAAAATGTTATAAAAACATTTTCTAAAACGTTATTACAACGTTATTTTGTATGGTTTTTTAAACGTTATCATAACGTTTTTCAAAAACATTGTCCTGCAATGTTTGGAAAACATTTTTGAAAACGTTTTCAAAACGTTTTTAAAATCGTTTTCAGAACATTTCTAACACGTTTTAAAGGATTAAAAAAAATTACAACAAAAAAAGTATTGTACTTCCTATGGTTTTAATTGGTTTAAACTTTTTCACAAATGTAATCCATGAACTCTTTTTTACATCCACACAGTCAATAACAGTCTTCTTAACAGGGAAGATTTGTCACAATTGAAATAAGAAAAAAAGACAATATCCTTCTTCCTTTGGAAATCATCTGTTTGGCACTTGGACTTCTTTCTTTTCTTCTGAAAAGCAAAGATATCGAGAATAATTTTAGAAGATTTAAAACGATACATAGTCATAAATCCGATAAATACAAGAAAAGTGTGTATGTTTTTGGCAACAGTTCTATAAAATATATGCTAAATAAACATGATAAATCTATCTCCGTTATGCATTCGTGTCAGGAAATTTCAAACATACCTTTAAAATTAATACCCCGGTAAATCCCTCAAAGATGGTGTGTAGCAAACTTCATTCTGTCCAATTCCTCTCATAACATGTAATCTTTAAAAAGGTATATATTTAGTCTTTGCAAACAGCCGCTGTAAAATGAAAAATGATATTCATTTTGAGAATTGTAAATTGAAAAATATATACATGACACTGTATATAAATACAAATCATTTTACATTTCCAAAGAAGTATTAAACCAACTCGTTAAGCCCTGCCCCCCTCCCCCCACCCCTCCACACACACACAAACACGCAAACTCAACCTACTCGATCTATTTAAATCATGTTTTGAAGCTTTCAATTTGAAAATCTATCTTTAAGCCTGGGGTGATTATACTAAAGTACACATTAATAAAGAAAATTCACACTAGACACAGAACATAATTACATATGTAAAATAAATGCACAATCATGATAAACTTCAATGATCAGTTTACTTCAAAAACAACCAATTAACCGTCCTCAAATATCCAGGATATATACAATCATTTACCATTGTTTACAAGGAATGATTCAGGCTTATACAAACACATGCAGCTATAATACTATTTCTTAATACATGTATACAAGATAAATACAACTTTAAATTCAACATACCATACGGTGATGTAAAATATTCCCTAAATCCTGTTCTTTGTCTCTCAAGAATGCTGCCCGGTTTTTCAAAATCTTGATAAGTTGACCTATATAGATCACGTGGAAATAGTTTGCAGCAAGGAGCGGTTTCATCAGCGCTGACCACGGCATCCCGCTGTGTCAATCAATTAACTTTTGATAAACGCGTTATCCAGGAGGAAACAACACAAGTGAATAAATGCACTGCATTACTTTGTTGAACTACATCACATCTTAGAAAAAA
>PRKT01000081.1:352012-363345 GCA_003671525.1 Saccostrea glomerata | reverse complement strand
GACCGGTGTCGCATAATAAACGTTCCGGGTAACTTGGCGTTCCGGCCGGAACGCTAAATACCTATTATATTGGTTCCGGGCCATAATAAACGTTCCGGCCCGCGTAAGATTGGTTCCGGCCGTATAAACGTTCCGGGCAACCAAGCACCCCTATTAAACTCTTTATTTATATTTAATATTGGCTGTTAATTTTAATTTTCTTCTTTCTTTTATACCTTCTTATATGATTCAGCAGGATTTAAAAGTAAGACATACATATGTTTACATTTCAAGTCAGAATATGCGGTCTTTTTACCAGAGACATTAAATATATTTATTGATGTCTCTGATGTAAATATTATATTAATCCATGAAATTCCGGTTGATTATTTTGATTCTTTGTAATCAAAAGAAGGTGTGAAACTTGTTTACATTGATATACCCCCATCGTGCTGTTTTACGACACACTTGGCTTCTATCGAGGTGTCTTCTACCTATTCCCACTTTTTAAAAATCTTAATTCCACCTAGTCCCACTTGCAAATAACAATAGATGTTTTGATATAGTAATTTTATTTTTACAGTAATTAGACGAATCACATTCCATCTTTATTTTACGAATAATTGCGCTCTCTTGCGAATCGCCGTAATTAGCACACATGACCACCCTGATCAGATGATCATAATGGTGATAGATCAATTATATTTACGATAAAATACTAATGATTATTAGGTTATATTTTAATTTCCTTACAATTTTTCAAACACCCATACGTGTAGTTGCGTGATTTTAAAAACAACTACATGTATATTAATAAATTAAAATACAAGAATATAATAAGAAACGAGTGGATGCCAGATCTAAAAAGGGAATTTATAATTTAAGCATTTAATACGAAGAAAAAGTTTTCCTGTTTGTTGATTATTTTTCTTCATCAGGTGAAGATTTTTGTTTTTTAAATTTCAATGTTATGTCAACAAAACATGATCAACTTGGAAATGTTTCAATGACACGGCTACATGTAAAAAGTATTGAATAAAATTCAACTCATTTTTATTTATGCACGTAAGTACAAGTATATTTGAATTCATTTGTAAAAATTACACCGAAGAAGAAATGTATTACAGACACAGATCTGTATTTAACTATTTATATGAATAGCATTGTGAAGGCTGCTCACTCCCCCCCCCCCCCCCCCCCCCCCCCCCCCCCCCCCTTCCCCTGCAGTGACCATGGTTTTTGGTTCCGGTCTAATTATAACTTGACTTCGTCAAAAACTGTGGAAAAAAACAACTAAGATGCACAAATATATGAAATATCTTTCAGTAATTGCAACCCGGAACGTTTATAATTACCATAATTTTTGGTTCCGGGCTAACTTAGCTTCGTCAAAAACTGGAAAACAAACAACTAATAGCAAAAAAAATATGAAATATCTTTCAGTAATTGCAACCCGGAACGTTAATCATGACCATGATTTTTGGTTCCGGGCTACATGTAACTTAGCTTGGTCAAAAAGTGGAAAAGAAACAACTAAGTAGCAAAAAAAAAATGAAATATTTTTCAGTAATTGCAACCCGGAACGTTAATTCAATTCAAGCATTGAAGTCATAGCCGGAACCTATCTTACAGTAAAATCCGGAACTAATATTATGATTTTAGGGTTCCGGCCGGAACGCGAAGTATCCGGAACGTTAATTATGCGACACCCGTCAAAAAATTACAATTTTCTTGAACAGTTTAGGTGCAAGAAAATCACATCAACCTTGATTCTAAGATTTCGATGATTTTTCCATTCCTTAAAATATTTATCCATCCCCTGTGATGTAGGCATCAATTATAATAAATATTACATCACTGATAGATTTCTGTGCTGTTTGTGTTAGACCTTGTCAAATGCCCATCATCAAATTAGTCTTAACAACTTAATCTATACCAAATTAATTTTGAAAAGAAAAGGATGGCCATCAAATGATATAAGTTATAAACTGACCAGCAGTTCCTCTGTCTAATTCCCAAAGGGCTGCTTAATCAGAGCGACTGAGACAGCTTGCGACAGGCCGTCGGGGAGGGTAGGGGTCCACCCGGAATAAGTAGTGCACCCTACAACACTCGGTCACGCAGTAACCATTAGACTTGGTTACTGTCCTTGACATAAAACCTTCAAGGATTAAGACATAAGTAGGAATGTCTTTTCCAGTCTTTATTAATTACAGAAGTACATATCTATACACATCTATGACTGGGTCTGCTAGCTGCATGTCTTAACTCTAGCTAACACACTCTATCTCTTACTCCGACCTAGACTGACTTTTTTAAACATTTTACATATACATATATAATTGCTTTTGAGTTGATCTAAGTAATGAAGGTGGTTTACTCAAATGTCTTGTCAATGAAAGAGTAGGTAACATAGACAGGTAGAGTGATAATTGTTGTCACACCTGTCGTGCTTCAGGTATAGATAATTAGGCAACTTAATTGACTTAAGAGATTAACTAATTAAAGTTCAAAGGGATTAACAATAATGTGACAGTTAAGCCATCTGGTAGATCTCAATACTGTCATGATTTGATTTTGACATAAACATGTATTGCAAATGAAGGGAAATAAAATAATATTCTAAATTTACATTTTGTATGACCCCTAACCTTTTGGTTAGTGGCTATATTTAACTGGATGCTTGTCTACTCATTACTACCAAGAGATTAATGGGTCTGCACTATCTACTATAATTTTTTTTTTAAAACATATAAATACTCAAAGATTTTTTTTTTGGTTGAGATTTAATGTCTGACAGGTTTTAATATGTAATTCATATGGACATGCTGATTCAACCCCACCCCATAAAATTAGTTTTTAAATTAATAATATTACATAATATCAGATTAGTCCATTATGCAATATCAAATTAGTTTTAATTACTTTTCATCAAATTCATTTCAAAACTTAAGCTAGTCAACAAGAGCTATTTTTAATCAAACAGGCTTACCCATTTGCCCAATTCTCAAGGGATATTGTAACGTGATGATTCCCACAAGAAAAGGCAAAAGTTCTATTTACAGTTTATTTACATATATATACACATTATTACACAACACTTATGTTGTTAGACATTAATACATCAGTCCATCTGCTTAACACAGAACTGACATCCATCTGCATTAAACTCCACTGCAGAACTAACTCATTAAACTCAAGGTTCCCAGCCAAAATAATAAAGCACCAATAGTGACCAACCTTAATCAGGAATATAAACAATGAACCCCTATATTCCCATGAGAAACATCAGCGACCACCAGATTGGACACTGACAGACATATCCCATTACCCACTAGAATAACAGTGCAGAGCAATAAATGCTCAGCATGCATGATTTAAAGATAACACAAATAAATTAGATTAGTGAAACTCTAAATTATGACAGATAAAAAGATAACACCAATGCTCTGTTAGTTAGCTCCTCCAACTCAAAACCCATTAATTTCTCTCTAATTTGACATGCAATTTTCTGTTATCAAAATTCTTCTTGACCAGTGCTTGATAATTACACTCAGGGGAGACATGGGATTTCTCTAACATACATTATATTTGTTTTAGATTGCTGTCAAGTATATGCTTAAAAAAATCAGTATTTTCTTGATTTAACACTTTTTTAATAAGAATAGTGCAATACTCTTACATTATTTGGGATGTGTAAATGAACAGTAAATTTTTTAAAAAAAATTCACTTAAATTAAAGGTCACAGTGACCTTGAAATAGGTCGCGACACACCTTCTACCTAAGATGCATAAACTGGCCAAGTTTGAAGATTGTAGGTCTTATGGTTTTCTAGTTATGAGCCGGAAAGGATATTTCCATATTTGGTTATAACTTCTTAATTAAAGGTCAGAGCGACCTACTTTTTGTGTGCGACACACCTTCTACCCAAGATGCATCAGATGACAAAGTTTGATATTCCTAGGCCTAGTAGTATTAAAGTTATGAGCCGGAAACGAAAAAGCTAACAGACAGACGGACAGACAGACGGACGTACACGAAGCCTATAACATAATACGTCCCGTCTTAAGACGGGCGTATAAAAATGTACATGCAAGTATTCAGTAATTACATATATTTTATCAGCAAACTTATTTCTCAGTTGAAATAAAAAAGACCTGAGAAAAGAGACCATTTTATTTGAATTAGGTAGTGAATATAATATAATAATAATAAAAAAAAACATAAACAAAAACAAAGGAATGGAAACATAATTATATATCTATATAAATATACTCAAATCATTAACAAGAGATCCCACTATTGGCCAGTTGCGTATCTCAGATTTAAACCTATACGATCAATGATTCCAGGTTTAAATCCAACTTTTCGCGTTGCACGCATGTTAGGATTGGCTGAGTACAGCTCAGGATTACGGTAAATTCTGAACCTGGTGTAGGGGTGGTTTAAACCCAGCTTTATAACGTTTCCATGGATTTTTGGGTAGAATATTTCGATGTTGCAGAAATGTTTTATGGTAATGTTGATTGCATTGATAGATTTGCAGTATTAAAAAAGCTATTCTACAAGAAAAATCTTATGGCCATATTGCATGGGGTTTTTCTTTTTGCTCTTCAACAGCTGTTCAATGTGCCGTTTTAACACGGATGTAGCTGTAGTATAAAGTTTTGGAAGATAATTTTAAAAAAAACATAAATGTACATAAACAGGAAATTTATAGAAACCTTCTAATATACCAGATTTTAATCAAATTAAAAATTTTACACTTTCGAACAGCTGATGATACATATTCCAATAATTTCTAATTATGCCGAATTTCCTAAGGATGAAAAGTCTTTCAATTATCTGATTAGTCAGGCTATCTACATGGTCGTACATGTATATAGGACGGAGGGCATGTTCTTCCTCTATAATTTTGCCACTGCATAAAATTCTCCAGAAAACATAGCTAATATGTGTTTTCTCAAAAGTAATGTCTTATAAGTTTTTTCATTTCATTTTAAAATAAAGATCTACATTCATACATTGTTCCTTTATTATTTACCTATATTTTGTGTCTTGATATTGTTTCCAAATTACTTATTCCAAAGACCCCACATCCCTGTTTTCTTCTCTTCAGTCTTTTGCAAAAGCTTTATTCTGTTTGCGATTTTATATTTTCATATGATCTGAGTTTCGATGAAAGATGGGCCGTGATTTGAATTTAATTGTATTGCATTTTTTTTCGGCATTTTTAATTTACAATTTAACAAAAATATATTTCTTTGTTCTTAATCAACCAGTTACTAGTATTAAAATTTGTTTTGAATTGCTGCAACATTAGGAAACCTATTACCCTTCAACATTTTATATGAGTAAGTCAAGATTAGGTAAACCTTACTCAGTTTTATAGCGTGCAACAGAAATGCAACTCAGGTAAACCCGACTCAACTGGGGTTTAAACCTGGCTTACGTGATCCACGGATCAGCCACTGAGCTGTACTTATCTGAGCCATAGATACGCAACCGGCCATATGGGAGGCACTTTCTAGCTTTTAACATCTAATAAATTCTCATAAATTAACAAGCATCCCATGAATTGCTGAATATCAAAATGACATGCATCTTTGATCTTCTGACATTTAAAGATGATAATAGAGTAAATTAAATTACTTATTTTTGTGAGTCTAATTTTCAATGTTTAGGAACAATTTTCTATCTTTCTGAATCCATGAAAAAAGGCCCATAGAAACTTACCCCCTAACAAACTCTATCAATCTTTTATCCTCAGTATTGACATTAAACATGTAAATGTATTTTAGAAGTATTTAAGAGTTATGATTCTTGCTACATTAAAAATCAAGTACACAAACTGTAGAAGGAGATTTAACGACACCTAATTTATTATCAATAGCTAATTTGGAAAAAATCTTGGTATTCTTCAGGACTGAAGATGTGATACAACCAAATAAATTTAACACTATTATCAAATACAATCGAAGAATATTTTTCCACCTCTTTAGATTCAAGTACATGTACATGTACTTGAAATGAATTTTCACCTGCTTTCAAAAAATGATGTCTGATATAAAAAAAATGCATGTAATGGGTTTACTTAAAAAAAAATAATAATAAGATGTTAGAAAGAACACATTTCTCTTTTAAAGAAAAGCGAAATTAGCATTACAAATTGTTTTCCTTACAATGTTTATTTTTTTTATCCTTCTCAAAAAGACATTTAACAAACAATAATTTACTATAAGGTTATACTTGTATAACATGTAAAATATATATTTCTTCTCAAAAGGGCTGTAAAAATCAACATTTTATAAACTATTATATAACATGCACCATATATATCATAACAAAAACAAAAACAGGTATCATTCAAAAACAATAACTGCTATTTCTTGAAAGCTGCAAGCTTTTGTTAAAGTAGTCCGATTTTTTCATTTTTTTTTTATTGAAGACAGGGGGAGGGGTAGCAAAAATTCTAAAGTCAACATATTCAGTTCTGTAACAATGAGTTTCAAATAGTTTTTTTCAAAGAAAATGTAAATCAAGCTTTAATACCCGTAAAATATTTCCCCCTACAATTTGAGCCATTAAATATAAAATACCTTCATGGTACAAAATGTACCCATTTGAACAAAGCTGAAAGTTCATGGATAAAAATATACAATTTACTTGGGTTTGGCAATTTGAAATTAAACAACATGAATTTCTCAAACATGCTATAGAGACTTAATTGTATAACAATTAATATAAGATTTGACCTAAAAATGATGAAAAAAGAGTGTCAAATCTAGAGTACATAATGCAAATGGCACATAAACAATTAGATTAATATTATACAATACAATACACATAAAACAACAAATTAATATTAATGATTGCTGGCAATATGTTAAATGAAAGAGTGAAGATGGAGGAAGGGGGTTAAAGTTTTGAAAGGACATAAGGCCACTTGAATAATTTCAACATAATCTATCGTGAATATCTAGAAAATCTTCATACAGATTTGTTTCTTAGCAGTTCAATTTTTTACAAGTTCTATATATACTGAACACTAGTATATTTCTTAAATAGCAACATATTATAACACTTTCATATTTAAATGTACACTGAAAAATATTGAAAAAAAATATACAACCTAATTTTAACAAGAAGTGTAAATTTGCTGGAATGATAATAACATGTTCAATGCATGTAGATCAAATCAATTCAGATCACGATTGCTAGCAGTTTTTGACAGCTTATTCAATATTAGAGAGTTTTAGCAAGCTCACTTGTACGTGTAAATACAAGTTAGAATTACATGTACACGTTAACATTTTTTTCTTGTTTAGCAAAGTATAACCTGTACTTGTACTTGTAAGTTTTTAAATGTAAAAGTGGTTTACATTTAAAAATCATCTGCAAAAGCAATAATTTTAATACGTATATCACATAAATATTACATAAATATACGCATGTACTTGTGAGAAAAATATTGTATAGAGTTCTTATATTTTTAATCGGTCAAAGTCTTTTTCGAAAATCTAGATGTTGTAATTTTAACACCTTATAAATTAATATTTTTCAACTAGTGACGTTCAGTTCTTATATCAGTATTTGCATTAAATATTCAGGTTTCAGAAAAACGCACACTTTTTAAAAAATAAACAGCAGTTAAAGAATTATAAGCCACAAGTTTTGACTTACGTGTACTTGGCAATGTACACGTAATTTGCGTAAGAAGATACGTGTAGAAATTCGTCATTAGCAAAAGTGATGACGTAATGCACAGATTTCTGGTGCTACACGTACACGTACGCGTACACATTGGTTTGCTAAACCTCTCTAATCATATAAAATGACCATAACATGTACAGCTACACAAAACATTCCCCTTCACTGGGCTCCAGCCTCTGTTTCTGCCAGTGGGGAGGGGGAGAGACCTGCTGTAATTTGATGTCTTTTTCTGTTCCAGCTGCTGAGATTGGTGAGCTATTTCTACTGTCTTTTACGTCTGTTGTCGAGGCACCTCCTGGAATCACACAGTTACTTTTCTGGCCGAATATGCACGAGTTAGAATCACGTTTCTCACCGAATAACCTCGAGTTGGATGTTTCTTGCTCACTGAAAAGCTGTGAATCTGAAACAAAATCGTCAGATACCAAATGAGACCTAGAATGTGTGTGATAACCTTGTGTTAGAACGTCAGAGTCTAGACTCCCACTGTCGTCTGCAAAGAGCCTGGAGTCGTTTTCTCCACAGTCTTCCTCTGTGGTTTCTGTTGGGCTGGAGGGAGTGTAATGGACAATGCTTGGGGTCTGATGAGGGGGGACATCTGAGACTGGGGGTAAAACTTCGGGGGTCAACAGATCACTTTCTTCAACCACCTCCTCTACAAGGGTATCCTCATCTTCTTCTTCCTCATCTTGTTGTCCATAATAACCATCTTGTTGTTCATAGTAACCATCTTGTTGTCCATAGCAACCATCTTGTTGTCCATAGTAACCTTCTTGTTCATAGTAACCGTCTTCTCCTTCCTCCTCTACTCCATTCACCAATTCACCCTCATACTCCACCGATTCTCCAGTGTCGTATTCTTCATCCTCCTCTCCCTCCATTTCTAGAGCCTCCTTGTATTTCTCAAAAAGTGACATCACACCAAAAGACTTCTTACCAACAGCTTCTATTTCCTGAGCCAGTCTCTCCTGATTTCCCCCTGGAAGATCATTAATTTCCTCAGCATTTTCGGGAGTGATTTCAGATTCAGATGGGTTTTGTATGACAGTGGCAGATTCAGTGTATTCCTGTGCAGGGGTATCAGTGAGTGTCATTTCCTGTATACCAGAAACAGTTATCTCCACTTCCCCAGGATCAACACCACTAGAGGGCTCTGCACTCACACATTCCTGCTGCACTATTTGTGAAGGTTGTGCCTCGGGAGGAATGTGTAAACTCTCCTCAAAGGCTTGTATTTCCTCTAGTTTATGCATGTCTGATTGATAAATATCACCCTGACCCAGAGTTGGCATCTCATATGAGGTCAATGAATCTGGCTGCTGTAGCTCTTCCTCTTCTAACTTCTGAAGTTTCTGGGGGTCTGAGGGATATTCAGATTCTAATTCCTGCAGTTTCTGAGGGTCAGATTCATAGGTAGGATGTGCATTTAAATACCCAGGTATCTCATCCGATTTTAATCCCGAATCGTAGCCCATCTGTAACCTCATGGCCTCTGTCATGGGCTGACCTGCCATACCTCCTGCAAAGGCCTGCTGGTAAATAATGCCTTGTGGAGGCACCCCTGTCATGTACACCTGCTGAGGCATGCCTGGAGGGAAGCCTTGCTGAGAGATCATTGAGGCAGGTTGTTGTGGGACAGCCATTAGTCCAGGCTGGTGGTACCCATTGCTTATGTAGGAGAACTCATCCATTCTGGTGTCCCCTTGGTCTGAAACGGGTCCAAATGGAGGACATCCATTGTACATTTCTGCATTTTCTATAGAATAATGAAATTAAATTTTAAGCATTCTTCACAAGTCAATATTTACAGAGTACTCTATAGAAGAAATTATCTCAATGTGCAAATGCAGAAATTAAGGAATTTTTTCCCAGGGGTTGGGGTATGGGGTTCAACTAAACTCAAATTCTATCCAATCCCACCCAAGACCTCTGCATAAACATAACAACATATGGAATTCCCTATACAGTAGATTTAGCGCATATTTTAATGTTCTTCTTTATAGATATATGTGTGAGACATTTAGCGTTGTACTTGAATTAGCGGATATTGCTTTCCACCAAAAACGCTAAAAAGAATACACAGCCAAATATACATGTACTAAGTTTATAGTGTTTTGCTTTGTTTTTGTAAAAAATATTTCCTCATTTGTGAAGATTAATCGTAGCGGATTGATTTCTAACTGACAAATCAACAATAAAAGATGATGCAAATAATAACTGGTTTACAGTATGCAATTTAGTGCATTCTGACGATTTTATCATTTTTATGCATTTATTAACAAATATTTCCTGATTCGTATATTCTTTCTGAAATAAATTTCTTGCTGCAAACCATGAAAACTGACCTTGGCATTTTGTGGTGTATTTCTGACTGAGTGCTGCCTCCATTTCACTCAATTCTGTATGGACCTTCAAAACAATTAAGCAAATATAAAGAATTCAAAAGCTTTTCATACCCATAACTTTGCATCTCTGTCTTTGAACTAACCAAATTTAACTGTATTTAGTAAAAGAACTGATTTATACCTGAACCATATCAGGCCTCTCCCTCTTCAGTTGAGACGTACACCTCATGGCCGTTCTGAAGAAATGTTTGGCTACATCATCTGCCACAAATCCCGCCTTCCTGTCTTTCAGCTCCATGCATTTCTCCTCAGAATCACTGAAGTCTTTAATGTAGTCCTTCTACAAAGATAAAATCCTTTTCTGATATAATACAGTCAAACATTGATATCTGGTACTCATTGGTGCCAAGGGAAAAAATAAAAATATTAAGGGATCTGGGATTAAAAATTAAAATAAAGTCCAATAAATAGAAGACTTCGAGCTCACTTCAACATACAATATTCTAGATATCAGTGTAAATACAAAGCATCTTAAAAAGGATTGACTTGTGAATTTTACCTTGATTTTTTTTTCTATAACTATTTTAGTGACAAATGCATTAACAGAAAAAAATGCTGGAAAAATCAAAGAGAGGTACATATTAAATTACTACACAGAACACAAAACACTGAATACTGGATAAATGTCTTACCAGAAACTGACCGCCTTCCCTCTTTTCATCATAAGCTCCCTCCCCAGTAAAAACCTCCAACATCACCTGCAGACAAATGATATACTCTTGTTAACAAACTTGATTTATATTTGTAGCATTATATTCTTTACAACAGAACTCTTTCATTGTTCATCAAATCATAAAAAGATCAATTGAAAAAAATGTCATCTTTAACCACCACAACAATATAATACCATTTGTCTGAACATTAAAAATGGAACATCATCAATCCCTCAATTAAAACAAGAGGCCCATGGGCCTTATAGATCACCTGAGCATTATGCAACAACTTTCCAGTGATTGAACTTGATTCATGTTTTAAGCCAGATGCTATGGCATTCACAATTTTGAAAGAGGCACCATTGATCATCATAACAATACACTTAGCAGTTGCTTTGTTTGTTTACTTAATGCCCATACCCAGGGTAGGGGAGCAAAAAATGCATTTCAACTAATCAGTAATATTCAGCAATAATCAGTAGTGCCCCTACCACACATGAACCCCTGACCCTTAGGCCTTGATATTTGATTAATACCAAGGAGCAGATTTCAAACCATTCATTCATTTTCAGTATATTAGTA